>LPNX010851118.1:437986-506774 GCA_001517045.1 Pseudotsuga menziesii
ATTCTTTGCAAAGCTCGAGACATCCTGGTATGCTGATCAAACTAGATATTTCTAAGGCTTATGATAAACTAAATTGGGATTACATCCACAGAATGTTGGCAGCCTATGGGTTTTGCCAGGACTGGGTCATGGGGCTCATCTCCACCTCGTTCTTCAGCATTCTCCTGAACGGAACCCCGACTTGTCCCTTTCAATCATCTAGAGGTCTCAGGTAGGGAGACCCCCTCTCCCCTTTTCTCTTCATCCTTATGGCCGAAGGTCTGAGCCGTCTCCTGCAGTCTAAGGCGGATTGTGGTGAGCTTTGGGGCATTCATCTGACGGACTCCATGGAGGCACAAACCCACCAACAATTCATAGATGATACTATGCTCATGGGGCACCCTTCATTCCAAGAAGCATGAAGCTTCAAGTCATGTCTGAATCTATTTGCCAAAGCTTAGGGTCTCGTTGTTAACCAGGCCAAATCCCAAGTCTTTTTTCTCAATACTGCCCTTGCCTCTCAAAGGAACATTCTTCATATCCTAGGGTTCTTAAAAGGATCTTTTCCTTCAAAATACTTAGGAGTCCCTTTGAGCCCACACAAATTGAAGGGTACATCCTAGCTGGAACTCCTTGACAGGATGAAACAGAAACTCACTAACTAGACTCTTAGACCCCTGAACTTACCCAGTAGGCTGGTCCTGATCAAATCGATCTTACAAGCGATGCCTATATATCTGTTCTCTGTCCTTTCGGCTCCGAATTCCATTATTCACGAGATTCGACGCATCCAACGCATCTTCATGTGGGGAGGCAGAGAGGATAAAGCTAAATTTGCCTTGGTTAGCTGGGACAGCATATGCCAACCAAAATTGAAGGGGGGGTTGGGTCTGAGGGATCCAAAAATTATGGCCGAAGTCCAGGGGGCAAAATTCTGGTGGCGTTGGGTCTCCCATAATTCTGAACCTTGGGCTCGCTTGTGGCACTCAAAATATGGCCATGATAGGCCCCCACCTCAATTAATTCGTTTCAACGAAGAGCAACAGGGATCCCCTATATGGACAAAGGAAAAAGGTGGAAGGAAATTGGTCCAAAATCATAGCTTTTGGGAGATACATGATGGAAGGAATGCGTGGTTCTGGGAGGATTCATGGAATCAACTCCCTTGGCTAAGTGACAACCCAATATGGGCCCCAATTCAGGGATGGGCAAGGGCGGAGGGTCACTATCTCGTCCACCACTTCTGGCAAGAACAACTCCCTAATGAGCGGCGGTGTTGGATTTTCACGAACAAACTTGACCAAATTGAAGATGAAGACTGGGAGGCTTTCCAAGAGGAAATGCGAAGGCGGAGCATCAGACCCACAAAGGGACACGATGTGTTGAGATGGGGGTATTTGGAAAAAGGAGTGTTTAATATTAAGGAGGCGTACAACATTCGAATTGGGAATCGCATCGAGGACAGGGAAACATGGAAGAAGCTCTAGACATTAAACTTATGGCCTAAGGTCGCCACCTTTTCTTGGATGACTATCAAAGGTCGCATTATCACAGGAAAAAACCTCAGGAGGCGTGGAATCTAGGGCCCTTCTCAATGATGTATATGCTCTCAAGGGGAGGAAACCACAAACCATCTCCTGGATAGTTTCCCGTTTGTTGCGGCCATTTGGGATAAGGGGGCGATGGGTTTCAAGAGAAATGACAGGCAAAGAGCCCAGCTGGCAAGAACTTTGGTGGAATGGAATCAAAAGACGTTCAAAAATAGAATTATTAGGACGATATGGAATGCCTTACCTAGTATGATCATGTGGTGCATTTGGAAGGAAAGGAACGGCCGTATCTTCTGGGACAAACACTCTAGCCCCAACCAAGTCTGGCAAATGGTGCGGGAAAACCTTCTCTCCTCCATCAAAAGCATGCAATGGCACGATGAAGATAAGATAATACCTACAGACGAGATCCATATCGGTGAATTCTGGGGTCTGGACAAAACTTAGTTGGAAGGGCTCCGCATGCGTGACAGGATCCTTCAGCTATCTAGCCCCAAGTCTTAGTCTCCTCCTCCGCCCATGGTTTTCAAGCTTAATTTTGATGGGGCCTCCAGGGGGAACCAAGGTGCTTCCATATTTGGTGGCCTTTGCAGAGATTCACTAGGCAGGATTATTTACATTTTTTGGGGGGCCATCGGCCAAGATTCCAACAACTCCGCTAAGCTTGAGGGGATGCTCCAAGGCTTGCACTATTTAGTGTGCAGCAATAGCTTCTAGGTGATAATAGAAGGAAACTCCTAGATCTTGGTTCAGATGGCTCGACGGTTAGCGCATGGTAGAATCAGTGGCCAAGTGTCAACCAGCTGGAGGCTGGCCAGCCGTTTGGACAAACTGCAAGGCCTGATCCATGCCCATCCCGCGGTCTTGTTCAGCCATGTAAGACATGACGCCAACAAGGTGGAGGACCTTCTTGCGAATGCAGGGGTCAAGGGGGAGCTGGCATTTCAATGGGGCCCACTTGGGTCCTTTGATGCTAACGACTGGGTTCATAATTGTTGACAGTTGGTGGCGCAGGATCTCACGGGTGGTTCGCAGTTGACACGCCTGAACGATGCGGTGGATATAGGTGACAAACAACATGAGCACACCATGATAGACCGACACCATGATGAAGGCGAGTTTTAATGCGGCAATTGATCGATGGCAGAGGTGGTTGTCCTTGGCCAATATTTTTCTCATCGAAAACACAAGTGAAAAGATGGATAGGGTAAGGTGGGATGGTCGACTTGACAGGGCTATCCTTTTAGTTAGAGCTTCCACCATGGAGATCGGTACGAGGGAGGTGGTCCGCTCCGGTTCAGTGATGTTGTCTTGGTACAAGCCAGATGAAGTAATGATTATTCCTCTCCCTTCTTATTTCTTGCCATGCTGGATGAACCGTTATCACCGTTCATCCTTGATCCTTGCCTTTCGTCTCCTCTGGTTTCTTCCATGGCCCTCTAGTCTGGTCTGGGTGCGGCTCTCAGTGCTCTTTTGTCCCTATTCCCTTGCTCATAAGTCTCTCCTGCTGAAAATTGACCCATATGGGCAGTTGATTAAGGGAAAGGCCCGTGGTGAATCCTCGTCTGCGCAGAGTGCTGCAAGACCGGCCCGCAGGGCAACGAGAGCTCAACTCCAGGCTCAAAAGTAGGCTGAATTTTTCAAAGACAACATTCCTCTGAATATCCATCGAGAGGTGGAGGGTAAGGTCGACGACCTATGGAATACGGTGAAAAACATGCCCAAGGAAGAACTCCATCAGGAAGTGGTGAACTGGGTCTTGGATCCTGGCTCCACTACGGAACGTGCTGCAGCATATGATCGCCTTCTCATGCAGTATTGGGTGAACATGAAGTTAGTTGGCCATTATTACATAGAGCGGGAATCAAATATGGTGGGGGATGAGGAACCAGTGAGGGAGTGGAAGCAGCATAATGGAGAATGTCACCTCATCCCAGAAGGTTGATGTTTTAGCCTCTCACCTGGGTATCTCTTTCTACGCGGGAGGAAAGGGTTCTGACGAGGTGGCTCACCCAAGGGAGTGCTACGGCCAGTGCAGTAAGAAGAAATGAAGGATCTTATCTCCCTCTTTGGAAGCTCCGGATCCTCCTGGTGTGCCCCTAGCTCTAGCTCATCCTTTTGGGTCCTGTTTTCACTCGGCCTTTCAGAAGCAGGAGAGATGGTATGGGTATATTGGCTCTTTCGAAGCATGGTAATTTGGCCTGCCCAGTCATTTAAAGTTTTTTCCAATCTTTGGTCTATAACTGGTCATCTCCTGCAGCCCAAGTCTCTGTGTCTGTCTACCCTGGCTTAGGATTTAGTTTTTCTACGTTTTGGAAGGTAGGCTCAAGGTTCTTAGTAGCTATGTTTTGGAAGGTCAGGCCTGCGTGCCCATTTTGAGTCAGAATTTTCAGTATGTTCGAGTCTTTTAGCCTCTATGGTGCGTGCCCAGCTCTGAGTGGGGTATCTCCTTGCTAGAGGACTGTTAGAACGGTTTTGTTTTTGTGCTTTGTAATGGTTTCTAGTTGATGTAATATAATGTTTTTATTTAAAAAAAATGTGATGTAGGAAATATTCTTGCAGTGTATGCTTCATCACTAATACAATTCCTTCTAGAGTGTGCGCTGAAAAATAGGATGTGGCGTAGATGCAAAGTTGAGCAAAATCATATCCCACCCACTAGCATCATGTTTTGTGTAATTCAAACATTGTTTTTTAAGAAAAATGCATTAGGAGATGACACTAGTGACAATACTACAACATTATGTTTGTAGTAGTGGAAATGCCACAATAATAACATGGTGAATTTGGGGTATAATCAGGGTGAAGGTGAAATGTTGGAAAGATAATTCTGTGAGTAGAATGCCATAAATTAATACATACCTTAACATTATTTGATGTTATTATATTAATGATGGAATCCACCTCTTATTTCCTGATTGCTCAAAAAGTTTCCATTGTTTGAGGATTGGCATATATTATTAGCATTACTTCACCACCAATCTTACTTCTCAGAGGTTGAAGTATTACTATACAATATATACAATATGACACCCCCCATTCAAGCATGGGGAATTTCATCTTGGTGCATTCTTTATCTCTCCTTTCACATTTTTTTGGAATTATATTCTCCTTTACCTCTCTCACTATAAACATGTCTCATACTCAACCTGAGAGTCCTCTCATTATATGGAATAGGGCCATGAAAGATCCTTCTTTATGTGCTCACAACATGGCTCCTTGTTCTTATTTTTCTTGTTATTAGGCATTAGTTATTGATTTGAAGGAGGTGTAAAAGGGTCTACAAATATGTGTAAAAGAAATCACTACTCTTCATGGACATGGGAAAAAGGAAGATTAGGATGCATATGAATGGAAAGGGATATTAATGACACGGTCCAATGAATAAAACAAGGTCAAAGACACTTTCAATATACAATCCATAAAGTAGATATTGGAACTCGTAGACAAGGAATATCAATGCTGGAAAAAAAATTCTATGTTGGGCATGAAGTATTTGAAAGTAATTTCCACCTTGGTCTTGGTTCCTAATGATTTTTTGGTTAAAGTTTCTACCTTTGTGAATATGTATGCATACGACATGTTGTTGACACCTCATGTTAACATGGAATCTTCTTTATCCTTACAAGAGACACTTAGCTCAAAATCATAATTGGAATCAATGCAAATCCCCACGTAGGGTTTTAATCTTATTATGTTTCAAGATGTTTAAGTGTGTGCCTTATATAGGGTAGTTCTGGAAATAATATACCTACAAGTTTTGTGACAAGGATTTTAGACTCTCTAAACATTCTTGAATTATGAACATGGTTGATCTTTTGTTTTCTTTAAATTATAGGAATCGTTAGTCCCTAAGATGTTCCAAGGTTGTTTTTGGAACTATGAAAGGGCATTAATAACTTGATTTGAATAAAGTTGGGCCTGTTCTTTGCATCCAGGATAGTAATCTTAAATTTTAGAATTATAGACCAACCTGGTTATTACATGTAATCAGGAATGCATTGATGGGAAACATTTTGACTCTACAGATATTGCTATAGAAAAATATGAATGGATGAAAATGAGGCAAAGTACTTGTTACAGTAGGTTTCTTTCTCAAGGTAAAGAAAGTGTGATGAGCAATGCGAATTTAGCAGCTCGAACATAAAATGTGATATAAAAAATACAGGTTAAGTACAAGGACAGTATCTTTGGTTCCACCTAACATATCATGAATACTACATAACATGTCAAAAGAAAAAAAAGCATCCACCACAAAATCTGTAACAAATCGAGGATGGAAATTTTCCTCTACGGATTTGTATTACATCATTTGCAACATTACATGAAAATGGAAGGAGTGGAAATACAAAAGAACATGAGACAATATATAAACATCAAAAATAAGAAACCTCAATTCTTGGATTACAAAAACATTGTTGCATCCTGAGTTCAAACACTGATTAAACAATCTTTGAGAAGTTACACTTCACTCAAAATTTTGTCAACCTTTCATCCATGATCTGAGGCTCTATTTATATATTTTTAAACATTTACAACAAATTTATGTTTTATAATAGATTATGGTTACATAACATACTGTCACAACTAATCCATAACAAAAATATCAACTGATTTTCTAACTAACTTCCTTGATGTTGTCTGGGATATTGTGACGCTTGAGATGGTATTTGTTGAGGTGGACCAAAAGGCACCTTATGTGAATGATGAGGAGGGCTAAGAGGCAATTGAGGTGGTTATAATGATGATGTCCCAATGGAATCTTGAGGGATTTCTACCCTGACTTGATGTTTGAGATGCAAAATCTTAGTGATATTTTTCCATTCCTTTCCCATCAAATATTTATAGAACCTCATTTATCTAGATTCCATGTCTAGCTTTGTATAATGCTCATTATTAGGCTTTGTCAAGGCTAAGAAGACACACTAGAGTCTGGATAGAATTTCAAACTTTGAGTGTAATTTATCAAAGAGTGTTTTTCCTTCCAACTCACCTCGGACATTTATCAGGGAGACTATTGTTAGAGAATTTATCCTATGACTGGGTTTGAGGTCACCAACATACTGAGTTTCAAATAGAGACCAAATTATTTGCATACATGAAATAAAACATAGCATGTACTACATAAACAAGGATTTTAAAGGTGAGGACCGACTACCTTTCAAAATGAAGGTTGATCCTAGCTTTCAACTCTTCCAGCTTTGCTCCTAATCCTTGTTCTAGAACCTGTAACATAAGAATAACCCTCCTCAAAATATTTTGAATAAAAACAAACAAATAACAAATATTAAAAAGAGATAGATACTACAACATAAATCACTTTCATAATTTTCATTCATTCATAATCAAATTGACAAGTCATTTTAGGAAGGAAAAGAGTTCTTTATTCATTGAAATAATTGTAGCAAGTACATATTATACCTTGATTTGTTTAGGAACCTCTTGAACCTTTGATCTGGGTCCCTTTCTACTCTCTCCTACCAAAACTTCTCTAGCATAACCTTATCATGAGTGTTTTCTCCCCTTTCTCATGGTCTCTCCCTTGTATTTATGAAAAGGATTAAATGGTTGGTTCTGAGGAAGGAGTAGTTAGGACAGGTAGGAAGGTTAGAGGACCAACCCAACTTCCTTAAATTTAATTTATTTTTATTATTCATGATTTTTGGAGGGACACACTAGTGGAAGGCATGAAACTAGAGTGTGGAATGCTAGTCTCATGAAGGCAACATGTGTGTGCAAAAATTTAGGTAAAAAATGCTAGTGGTCAAGGATTGACCAGTGTGTGAAACACAGCTTGTTATATTTTTACCAGCATGTATGCCCTAAAACAAAAACAAAAAAGGGTATAAATTGGAGAATCCAATAATGATCTAGTCCATGAGCATCAATAGAAAATATATGCTCTTCCATCCATAGTGTCCTTTGTGTGAAAAAAAGTTTGGTATCGTCACAAATGAAAAAGTTTCAATTTGATGGATAACAGTGACCTCAGAGTTTCATGCATCCATCATTAAAATGTTGTAGTTTTCTTTAGTGTACAAGTTTGTGTTTATGTCCCAGGGGGATGGGAGACCTTGATGGATAATTTTATCTAACATGGCTTTAAAATACCCCACATCTCAATATAATTGAGAAGCCAACTCACTGACACTCTAGACCAACGATTTTTTAGTAATCACTTTATTTACTTCAATGGCCACGTATGTTTTACCTCTTATTTATAGGTTTTGAAGCTACTAATGAGTCTTTTCATAGAGAGGTTCAATTATATCTTTAACAAAGTTTGGATTCTTATCTAACTAAGTGAGTATGTCTTGAGCATCTTTAGAAGCAATAACAACCAACTTCCATTCATCTTGTGAAATAGTGAAGTATTTCTAGTGAGATGTCATCTGGATTGTGATATGATACCAAATCATATGTCTAGATACTCTCAAAATTGGATTACCACTTATCTTTTTGTTCAAGGCTTGGATGTCCTTCTGAAGATGAACCTTATCATGATTCAGACCTGAGATAGAAACATCCTTTTCTACCAACTCCTCATTCAATGCTTTAACTTCGTCACCTTTTTACCTTAGTTAAATTTGAACCTTATTTTATTAATCCTCTTTAATGCTCATTTCAACCATGGTTTTAGATAACTAATTAGTAATATCTGCAACGGAAGAGTATTGCAAGACGATGGCCTTAGCTAGAGATAGATCTTGATTTTACTTTTGTAATTGTTATATTTATCCCTCAAGAGAAACTATATTTTCTTTGTTTCTTTGATTCTCAACGATTACTTGTCTAGCTCTGCCTGGACTACCAACAACTTTTCCATTTGTGGATGTTCACTCACCGAAATATTAAGTTTCTTCTTCAAGGATGAAATCTCCTTATATTTTTATTTGAGCATACTTTGAACTGGATCTAAATTATTTGGGTCCTTTACCAATTTGGAGATTTGTTTCTTTAACTCTGTGATCTTCAATTGATTGGCCTTAGTAGTCGCCTTCTCAATCTTAAAAAATGTTCAAGCCGATTGGTTGAAGCTTACAATATGTTTGTACTAGAGTGTATTTCATTACATCCTGATAAACACCTTCCCCAGTATTCATATGAAATTACATAATATATTAGGGTGGAAGGCATCCAAATTTAAGGTAACTTGAGTAGTCTTAAAATTTGAGGGAACTCTCTTTTCCCCAGGTGTGATAGGCTCTAAGATTGTCATTGTTAGTGTTCCTTGTTGTAGATCAAGATCCAATAGGATCCTCACCTAATGTCCTATAGCAATACATTTCTTGGGAAAAGAGCCTTTTTTAGTCTGTATTGTCCTCCTTGATCTTAGCATATACCCTTAATAATCCATCTTTGACTAGAGAATTATGTGTTGCTACTATGGATCCCTATTGTGAGGGTGAGCCCTATTCTTGAAGCCAGACTGCATACGAAAAAATTTCTAGAATGATAGGTGTAATTTCCTTGACACTTAACTAAGGTTGAGGGTGCTAATGTTAATACTAAGTTAAGTTTAAGCACAACATATTGAGACAAACTATAGTTATCCAACACTTCAAATAATCAAACTCTTGATTATAGAGTCAAATTATTTATTAAACTTGTTATATTTAATTAATTACTTAATTAAGATAATTACAACACTTAATTAAGTTAATTAATAAAGGTCATTAACTTAAAAAATTGTGATTAAGGCATATTATTCATAATCCTTAGTGAAAATAAGGTCCTCAAACCCATTCATGCATTATAAATTATATTAATGTTGAAACCACAATTGTTAAATAGTTGAGTATTGTTGTTATTATTTTTTTTGAAAACTAAGTTCATTTATGGTGTCTTTATGTGTGTTGTTGGTGAGTTTGAACAGTAGAAAATAAAACATCAAGACAAATTTTTAGTTTGTTACCTACAACCACACCATAACCAGAGAAAAACAAAAGGCATCAACTGCAATCATAGTCCACAAAATCAGCCCTCGATGGTTGTCCCCTACAACCATTTTTCATTGATATATTTCAAATTATATGGTTTCCACCCTCTAGATATCAATCAATATTACAATTATATTAATTTATTCAAACTCATAACTACAAATAGGATCAGATCCATGTATATAACATTTCCAATCTAACAACTGGTGTGCTCATCTTGGCACCGAGAAAATTGTTGAACCAAAACATACATATCTTGGTCATCCAGAAAGATTTTTCGATGAAATGAAAGGCGATACTTACTGGAAAAATTGTTCCAGAAACAATGGAATAGTTACCATAACACAAAAATGAACATATAGTGGTGAACCATAGCATATGGTTTCGCCCCTCCTAGTACCATAGAGTCACTATCACGTTTTTTGAAAAAGAGAAAAAATATCAAAATGAATAGCATCTCAAATTCGAATCCTATGCAATCCATTCTTCCTGTAACCATATACTAACATATAATAACCAAGCATATAGATAAATCAACTCAACCACCATTGCACATAATCATCATAATAATATGTTATAACATAAATAAAATTATATGAGAAGTACTTATCTCAAGGTATGGGAAACTGGATGCAACAGGACCACTTTCCTCCCAGCCGTGGACACAGCCAAGCCTTCCTTGCTTGAACGGGTCACCCCCTATATGAGACCATGGATCCATGGGTAGAGATCACTTAGTATAGAAACTCTCATAACTACCTCTTCTGATAACCACAATGCTTCCCACTGGTACTTTCCTGTCCATCTCAATTTCCTATAGGATGTGACCTAGCTCACCATTCGCATTTCCTAGCTTCTTGTGTGAGAACCTAGACTAGTAAAGTGATATAATGGAAGCAAATGGAAACAACTAGACTCACTCTAAGTCTCAACAAACTCTCAATACCATATACATCCCCAACATGGTTAGATAGAAAAAGTCACATGGTACAAAGCTCAAGATTAGCTTCAACAAGGAGAGGGCATATGAATTTATAGCACAAGGAGGCCAACTTTAACCCAAGGGGATTAAATTGAATTAGAGAGAGGTAATATTATGTTTCATCATGGATACTTAAATTTAATTAGTGAATTGGTATCTTAGTTAGGTGATTCTCTTTCCCGAATTAGCACCATGAGGAGGAGTTACCCAAAACCAAGGAGTGGAGCCATGATTAGCGCAAGGAGGAACACTAATGCATAAGGGGGGTTATAAAACATAAATGAGGAAGAATAGGTGAGAGAAGGGATCCAATAGAGAATAAATATATTGTAAGCACAAAAATAGGATCATAAATGTATTGTGTAAGAGTGGAATATAGATAATAGCTTACAACCCCTAAAAGCTAGGAAAATGGATCATAAGTGACCAAAAATACATAAATATGAGGGAATCTATTCCGAAGGAGGGTGAAATAGGAAAGAGCGACACACTAAGGTTTGCACAAGATGAAATAGTAACTCCACAGTCCATAAAGATCATTAATATGGTCCATTGTACAAGTTTTGGGTGACCAACATTATTAATGCCACCAAGTTGCAAGTATGAACTACGATGGCCAGAATCAAACCAACAACAATTTATAAGGTGCTAGGGATGTCCCCATCCTCCCTCACACTATGGAATCCATGGTATCCCATACTCTTTTAGTTGCCTCTGCTAAGCCAGTTGTTTATTTAATTAAAAATAACAACATTCGAAGGTAGAAATGGTGCTAGTACTAACATTAATATTAATAATAGTGCCAAAGTCCAAAGGCACATTATCAAACAATGATCATATATCCTTAGTCACACTAACATGAAAGGAATATAAATCCATAGTCACATAAAATGTCACAAGTCCATAATGAAAAGAGCATAAGTCACATGAAATATCATAAGTCTGGGGCTTAACAACTGGGGTATTACAAATGTGCCATCGAAGTTGGAGTAGGATTGTGATGAATAATAATATCAAGATTCTACTCCAACCTGGATTTTTTAAACTGAGACCTCAAACTCTCTGAGTCTCCCATTTCTGAATCAGTATTCATCTCCATCATTAACCTCTTTCCCAAATCATCTTCCTTATGTGGTGTTGGAATCACTTGAGATACTGCTTGAAGCTTTGGATATAAGACCTTCTTTACCTGCTCCCAACTGTCTAGGTTGGAGATATTGTCAAGCTCTACATGAGGTTCACGTGGATAACCTTCTAACATTGAATATTTTATTTTTTTAGATATGATTCCCTTATTATCATATTTCCACAAAACATTGGTTGGGAGGTTCATACTAGTCAACATTTCTTCCATAATGGGTTGATATGCCCTATATTTGAAATTGAAAGGAACTACCTCCTGAGACACTCTGAAAGTATGGGTACTAATATGCTTGACAAAATGTAATGCATTATAATTAAACCTTTGTCTAATATATTCGAGGGTGAATATCCTAGGAGTCAAGAAAACAGGGAGATGATAAGGATGTAATTATGCTCCACATATACGAATTTTTGTATGGTCCTCATAGTAGAACCAATAACCTACTAGGGCCTAAGGATTTAATTGCAACATAATTTTAAACTCAGCAAATATCCTTTAGGGAGGCTCATCAAACAACATGGCATAAAACTCTGACATCATAGTATTGACAAATTTTGGCAAACCTTCATTGTTAGGTTGTGCTAAAGACCTTTTCAAGTTTGACCGGTCAAAAAATTATTTATCATGGTAAAGGATCATGAACAATAGGTATGATTGGTATCTGAAAAATTTCATTGAAGTGAAGCTTTTGATTTGGTCATGGATAATTTCTAATAAAAATGCAACAATGTCTAATTTTCTGGGGGACACTTGATTTGACAAATTTATCGTCAAATTAACCCTAATACTATATCATCAACCACCAAGTCGTAATTATATCTTGACATACCACGGAAATCGATGCTTGATTTTATAATAGAAAATGTTGAAATTATAAGGAAAAATAGCAGTGGGAGGCTTAGATCCAGTTGGTAACAGGGTTCTGAGAAAAACGTCTTTTCTTTCGGCAGACAACTCTCTAATATTAACATAAAGAGACTCTTTGTCTAAAATCAGTCAATCTAGATCATCTTCAATTTCCATCAAATCTTGGAGAAAATATTTTTTTACTAGACAAACTTTGGTGCCAAGCCTAGATAGCATAGATCTCCTTTTTGAAACATATAGATTGACACACCAATACACAAATTCAGGGAAGGGACAATACCTTGATAAGATATCTATTTTTAATCCAAAGTTACACATGTTCATGGTGTCTACCCCTTTCTTTGTTGGCTCTTCAAATTCTCTAGAAATTAGATGCAGGTTTGGAATAGAGAGTACGGGGTTGTATATGTTGAACTGGCTATCACCGAGGTTCTCTTTAGTACTAGATGGTTTTCTTGAAGATGGAGAGTATACAATTTCTAGAGTGGTCGCCATGAATCTCAATATTGGAACAACACAATAAAAGGTAAGGGATTATGCAGGTAGCAGAGAGAGAGATAGGAATGAGGAAAGCTTGTTGCATAAGTATGGAAGAGCTTCAAATGATATTATAGACAGAGGATTTGAATTAGTGCACTTTTAATGAATAATATAGGTGTCACCTGAGGATAGGTTGGTAGGAAAAATGCACGAAAATAATTTATTAGACGAGATCATGGGATAATGAGGTGATAGAGATTAGTTTTGCACATACTGAAGTGGGATGCATTCGTCGAGATGATGGGGGAATTGGTTTCCAGGTTGTGGATAAGTAGCTCTTTAAAATTGATTTTGCGACCCTGAATGATGTAGATGTTGATGCGTGGTAGAGCAATTTTAACTTTAGAGAATGAGTTTGATATTAAAAATCATGCAACTTGTGAGGCCTGAAATTGTTATAGAGATAGATCTGGCCTACCAAAACCTGGAGATGTGTGCCAAATATATCGCAAAAACACTAAAAGGCCTAATCTATGATTTTTTTGATATGAAAACTTCCAGCTTATCAAAGGTTGGTAGTTTGAAGGACAAGTAGTTTCAGGGCCACTCTTGAGTGGTACCAAAAACTACTTTTGCGACACTAAGGTGTTGTCCTGCTAACACGTGTACATTAGGTTAGAGAGTCAGGGTCATTCCTAAGGAATAAAACTAGTGCAGCTTGATGACCATGATGACTTATACATCGTTGATCTCAATCTCCTGATCCCAAGGTATTAATTGTGTTCAATCACTTCATAACAACTACATTTACCCCATTTTACATTATGTTGGACCCTATGTGATCAACCTTGGATTTAAAAGGTATAAGAGGTTTCAGGGTCGATCTTGAGTGGTATCGCAAGACAACTTTTATGACCCTAAAACACTAATTTGTTGAAAAGTGGACAAGCGGATACGACTTCAGGATCATGAAAATGAGATATATCCCATCAATTTAGCATGCCTGAATTCATCATGACTATCTATCTCGACTCAATCCACTTGATATTGCTGCTCTTAAGTCTGCTTTGGTATTTGCTAATATGTGAATGTCACTTTTTCCCACTTGAGGCAAGTTGACTACATATCCCTTGAAATGTGCCCTTTTTCTACATGAATTGTCCTAATTTGCAGTTGATGACTCGACTGATCACGATCAAGAATACGACTACAAAAGAATGACGTTGCTCTCGTCTATCCACCAGATCCATTATTTTTATCAAATTTCCTATGTGCATATAATGTCACCAACATGAACTATCTATTTTTTTATGATATATGAGTATGATTGTAGTAGATTACGAAAAATACAATATAATATCTAAGCATTAATTTTATAATAATAATAATAAATAATGGATTCCAAAACTATTTACTAAAGATAAAATAATACTTTCAATAAATACCTTTTCATACTTTCGAGACATTGTATTTGTGTACCTGTGTATTTCTAACCTTGAGGGACCTAGGTGCACTCGACCTCATTACCTCCTTGGATAATATGGCTTCAACATGGAAAGTCAAATCGCTTGAGTTAAACTTGAGGGCTTACATGCACACAGTTCTATATTCTAAGTTTTAAACGAGTAAAAAGAAACAATGCATACAATTTCTTGAGAAAAACAATAATTAAACAATGGCACACACACAATACACAATATTTACCCTAGAAACCCTTAATTGAGAAAATTGGAAAAACTTTGAGTTGCGCCTCTCACTTTCTCATTGTATTTTCTTAACAATTAAAAATATAATATTTAGATATTATGAAACATCCAAAATCTTGATCTATTAACCTGGACTAGATTATACCTCAATCCCTTAACCATGATTAAATTACACATTTTCTAAAAGTGTCACCCCTAAAACTTTTTCAAGGTGATGCCTTGAACCCCACTGCTTTGAGGATAATGCCCCTCTTTGGAATCTTCTCCACATAGGGTTCTTTTAAATCACCCACAACTGAGGGGATCATATGGTGACACACCCTACATGCAAAAAATACAATACATAAACAATATTCTCCCACTTGTTTTCTTTGCAAATCTATGGGCCACGTACTAATAGGGTCAAAATTTCAAGGCAACAATGCCCATAGATTCTCTACACCAAGAAAAATTCTTAGTACTAATGGAATTTGTCAGTGAGTCTACAAAATTCTTCACTGTGTCAAACTTCTCTAGCAACACCTTCTTGTCTTCAACCATATCTCTCACAAAGTGGTAATAAACACCAATATGCTTAATTTTAGAATTATAAGTAGGTTTCTTTGTGAAAAATATTGCACTCTAAACTATCACAATCTAACATTACAACTTTTTGTACAATCCAATAATTGAGAAAACTATTTGCAACCATATAGAATTTTTACTTTCATGGGTGGTTTCCATGTATTCAATTATATAGATGAGAGTGTAACTAAAGATTGTCTCTTGTTCATCCAACCAATAGATCCTCCAATTAGGTTAAATACATAATCACTTGTAGATATTTTGCAAACAAGATCTGTAGCCTATTCTACATTAATAAATCCCTATACATGTGTTACTATTTCTAGTCCAGTTATCCCTTGGTAGTAGATTGCATAATATGTAGTGCTACACAAATACCTGAATATCCTCTTTACAGTTGTCCAGTTCTCCTTCCTTGGTTTTGACATATATTTTCTAAAACATCCCACTACATGGACAATGTATGGTCAAGTACATACCATTGCATACATCAAAGTTCCAATAGCACTAGAATAGGGAAATCATTACATGTCTTCTTCTTATTCTTCTTATTCTTATGTCTTGGGACACTAATTCACATATAACTCCACACCTACAAGAATAGGGACCTTGACTTATTTACTTTCTTGAATACTAAATGTTTGCAATATTGTTTCAACATATTTTATTTGATTCAACTAGATTTTCCTATTTTCACTCTCTTTTAATCTCCATCCCCATAATGAAGTTACCAACAATGAGATCCTTCATGTCAAATTTGGAATATAGCTACAATGTCATCTCCTTGATGGCATTCATGTTGTTTCTTATCAACAACATGTCATCAACATCCAACACTATATTAATGAAGTGGTCACCAACTTGATTGGAATATGCATAGTGGTCAACTTTGATTCAACTAGATTTTCCTATTTTCACTCTCTTTTAATCTCCATCCCCATAATGAAGTTACCAACAATGAGATCCTTCATGTCAAATTTGGAATATAGCTACAATGTCATCTCCTTGATGACATTCATGTTGTTTCTTATCAACAACATGTCATCAACATGCAACACTATATTAATGAAGTGGTCACCAACTTGATTGGAATATACATATAAGTGGTCCACTTTGATTCTCACAAATCCTGGTCCAAGGATGTATGTGTCAAAATTTGGTACCGCGTCCTATGTGATTGATTTAGACCATCAAGGGACTTCTTTAGCTTGTAGACCAACTCTTTCGTTCCCTTCATTGTAAAACATTATGGTTGTTTCATGTAGATTTCTTCTTTAAGATCCCAATGTACAAATGTTTTCTTCACATCCATTTTCTCTACTTTAAGATCAAAAGAAATGACACTATACAAAAAAAAAATATTATAGAAGTTAATTTAGAAAAAGGAGAAAAAAATTCACCAAAATCAATTGCTTCTACCTAGCCTATATCCCTTTTCTACTAAGCAGGATTTGTACTTCTCCACTTTACCTTATGCATCAACTTCTTCTTCAACAACCATTTACTACCCATGATTTTTCTTCCAGATGGTAACTCAAATAAATCACAACCTTCATTTTTATCGAAGGCATCCATTTCTTCAACCATGGCCTTCTTCTAGAGTTTAATATCCTATGAATCCATTGCTTCCTTAATAGTTCTAGGATCATCGTTAGTAATAGATAAAGAAAAACAAGAATGAAAATCAAGTGGGGAGTACCTTTCTAGTTTCCTTCTTTCTCAATATGATCTCCTCAAAAATAGAGTATGAGGTTCTCCTTCTTTGGATTCATCTTCTTCTGTTTAGTTAGACTAGTATTCATCCTCCAAATCAAACTCTATTTTATCTAGTTCCTTTTCTGTTGGTATGCCTTCATGTTTGTGAACATCTTTAACATATCTAAAAACAACGTTCCAACTGTAAAAAATATTCTTAGTAACTCGGTTCCAAAGTTTAAACTATTTCACGCCATCTTTATAACAAATAAAGATACATTTTCCAACTTTATTATCCATATTACTTCTTTTCCCATTTGGAACATGTACATAATCATCACACCCAAAAAAATTCAATTTCCTAAGAGAGGGTTTCTTACCTATCCATATCTCATGCATAGGTTTTTCAACCAATGTTGATGTGGGTGATCGTTTTTCCAAGTAACAAGCAATATCCACTACCTCTACCCAGAATTATTGTCCTATAATGACTGCACTAAGCATGCTCCTTACCTTTTACATCAGCATCCTATTCATTTTGTATACAAATACATTCTATTGAGGCATGTATGGAGTAGTCTTCTACCTTGTTATTCCACATTTCTTACAAAATTTCTTGAATTCATTTATGTGGAACTCTCTGTTAGACAAAATGGCTCACCGAGAGGGGGGGTGAATCGGTGAGCTTGAACTTACTTCATTTTTAATTTCTTCAAGCTCTAAAACTTACATCATCATTTCACATTCAATTAACATCATATTCATCAATAGACTACGCTTCAATAATCAATTCATTCATCAAATAAAACACATAATCATCAACACATTGCATAAGAGACACAAGATATAATATTTGTAATCTTTTTGTATTTCAAATGGTTGCGACTGTGTGGAAATTCAGCACCTACTGAAACAAAGAGCCCAACTCCTTATCTAGGACCTTGTCTAGTTTTTCTTAGATCCTACTAAGAAAACATGTACAAGACCAAGCTTGTAGATACATACACAAATATTTGCATCCTTGTCATATTACAACACTTTACCCTTGTCAACACAATATTGTCATCACTGTCAGTATAACATTCATTCATATCAGCAACATCTCCTCAAATTGTCCTCTGTTCCGTCATGTCATCATTTAGCTATCATTGTCAGCCATTCGTCAGCTCATCAAACTAGTCCACCTATGTTACTTTGTCGTCACTCTTTTCATGTTTGTCATCTTCTCTTCTACGTATCAGCCTGTCATGTCCTGTACATTATCATGCAATCAGTCTGTCCACATAGACCTCTACTTAACAACCTTTTACGTCACTTTCCAAGAGATATTCTCAAAGAACATTACAGCCATTCCATTAATTATGTTAAGCTTCTCATCGTCGTTATCAGGATGATGTCAAAGTGTCTTTGTCATAAACCATTGTCTTTCAATTTGTCAATTGCCATCAACCAATCATATTCCACTTATCACTAGTCATGTTATTACTTCATGTCAGCTATGTTGCCATTAATCAAAACTTCATAAAGTCTACTTCTGTAACAAACTTCAATGGTCACATGACAAACTGAGGTGACCCACCTTTGTTTTTGTTCCTTAAACCTTGTCTGGCCACCGAAATTTCTCAAGCTATGGTTGCCTTGAATTTAACCAATCTAAAAACACCACAAAATCATCTTCTGTTGTTACATATATACTTTAAACATCAAAACCTTTAACACCTTCACAAACAGATGCAAATTACTTTAACAAAAACACTATTTAAAAATTAGTTGACTGAGTACTAGGGCTCTTCTTGCACTGTTGATGTCCATAAAATATCAGAGAGAAATATCATTTTATCCATGAATTTAATAGCTGTGAATTACTTTAACAAAAACACTATTTAAAAATTGACTGTCTTAACTAAGTACTAGGGCTCTTCTTGCACTACTGCTGTCCATAAAATATCAGAGAGAAAGATCACTGTTATCCATGAATTTATGCTTAATAACCTGCCAAAATTAGAGAGATAAGACCACAAAAAATACTCCAACAGATGCTGCAAGATTCTGCCTCAAGAACAATCCAAAAATCAAAGAGAGATTATACTTATTCAACCCAATAGCTGCTCCACAAATTTTGCCTCAGTAGGTTGTTCGAAATTCCTCAGAGCTAAACCAAATTTCTCCACAATAAAATGAAAACGTTGACTTTTATTTATACTAGTTTTCATATGTGATTTTGAGCCGACATGTCACAGGATAAATTAATTTATTTGTTTTTTTTTTAACGTGGAGCCGACTTAAGCTGCAAGTCTTGGTTTATTCCATTCAACAAGTATACAAATGGTTTTACTTGGTTCATTGCTTCTTGATTCCATGTTTCATGGAGTTCCTATAGAGGTTGTTTAACCTCCCATATAGGGTTGAAGTGTAGTCATTGTTGGGGCTTTCAATAACCAAATTTTCCAGATTGAAAGGTCATTAAAACACTTTGCATAATTATTTCTTTGGTAATTCTTCATCATTAAAACACTTTGCATAATTATGTCTTTGGTCATTCTTCAGAATATTGACAGAGATGACTCATAGATGTATTTGTGCTTGGATGTTAGGGATTTGACAAGAACATTAAGATTTATTTTCAAGTTATCTTCAAATGACCACAGTATGGTTCATTTGAGTCATTAGGGATTTTAATGGCTTTAATACCCACATCCAAATTTCCTTGTGCTTTGTCATCTCTTGTAATACACACACTTTCTTGCTTTGGATTTAGTACCCACATCCAAATCTCCTTGTTCTTTGTCATCTCTTACCACCCACACACTTGCTTTCTTTGGCTTCATGTCATGTCATCACACTTCACCTTTTCCATTAATGTTGTCATCAATAACAATCATAGACAACCATATTCATCACTCTCCACCAATATCTATCCTCGACACCTATTTTATTCTCTATGATTCTCTACAAGAGCCTTAAATTCTTTAAATTTATCAAATACCTTAGATTTATTTTGGAGGAAATAAATCCATGTGTTCCTTAAAAAATAATCTATAAACGAAAAATAACACTTAGATTCACCTAATGATAGAATAGGCACAAATACAAAAACATCATTGTGTATCATCTCTAAAATCCCTTTTCTCTTGTAGCACCAGATTCAAATCTTACCCAATTATGTTTTCCATATATGAAATGTTCACAAAAATTTAAATGTATTTGCAGTCAAACATACCTTTACCATGTAATTCGCAAAGTCCATTCTCTCCAATATGTCATAGTATTTGATGTCATAGCATTGTATTTTCTTTGGAGACAGTACGGGTTTTGTATTGTTTATTTCGATCCTTGGGAACAACAAAATTATCACACCCATTGGTGACAGTGCTTCCCAATAGCTTGCACAAAGTTCCATTTCATACTTCCCTCATCAATACCATTTATCCTCAAACCATTTTGCATGTTTATTTTGCAAACACACTTTGTATGACTGCATCACTCATCTTATTGATGAATATGATGTTTCTAGGTAGCTCTAGAATGTGCAAAACCCCAAGGAAAGTTATAATCCTTCCATCCTTGAGCAACAAATTAACTCTTCCATGTCCTACAATTCTAGTTGTTGAGTCATCTTCTAAGAAAACATCATCTCAATTATACTTCTCATATTCACAAAACACCTCCCTGTGAAGAAGCATATGAAAATATGCACCCGATTAAATCAGCCATACATCATGATTTGAATGGGAATCTATAGAGGCTAGGTACACATCCCCTCATTCTTCTGAGGATTTCTTCTCCTTTTCGGAACAAAAATCATCGGATCCATTTGCTTTATCAATATTTTTATATCTACAATCCTTCTTATAATGCCCAATTTTACCACATTTCCTCAAAGGTTTTCTTAGATATTTAGACCTACCTTTATATTAATATTTTCCCCATGAAGAATTATTTTTATTTATATCTACGGGACAACCTCTCAAGAACAAGGAATCCAAGCTTTGACTATCCATGGTTTTCTACCTCATTTCCTCTAATAACATAGAGTTCAGTATATCCTCAAACTCTAATTTAGTTTGAGTAGTGCTACCAATTGCAATAATTAGGTTATCCCACAAGTTTGGAAAAGAACATAACAAGGTAATGCATTTATCCTCTTCCTCCATCCTAATATCAATAGAGACAATTTGACTTACCAAAGAGTTAAATGCATTTATGTGATATGACATTGAGTTGTTATCATCCATCCTAAGGTAACACAACTTCTTTTGAAGAAACAACTTGTTCACCAAGGACTTTGACTAATACAAACTCCCTAACTTATCCCACACCTTATTTGCACTATCTTCTACAAATAAATTCAACATTGAATTTGACAAGAAAAGTCAAATCATATTTATTTCCATGTTCTCCCAATCTTCTTTCATCCTAGCAGTAGGTTGTGTACCTAGATCCAAAACAACTCACGGTTCTTGATGTACAAGAAGATGTTCCATCTTGAGATTCCATAGCTCAAAGCTCTGACTGTTAAATATCTCAATATTAATTCTATAGCATCTCACCATTATTATTCAAAACACAAATCACCACCAAAAATCTCCCATTGAACTGTAATTTTTAAACATGTGCATAGAATCAAACAATATAGATAATTTAAAGCAAAATAAACATTACACCACAAAATTCACACATAAAACACAAATATTTTCCCTGGAAACCCTTAACCATGAAAACCATTAAACCTTGGCCTTCTATTTCCTCCTTATCATTATGAATAACTCACAATACAATATAGGTATTATGTAGCCTCTGATACCCTAATCAGTTAACCCACATTAGAAAATAGACCCCAATCCCTTAACTGGGATTAAATTACATATTTTTAGAAAATTTCCCAAAATAGCCAAAATAACCCAAAAAATCAAGCTTGTTGGCCGACAGGGACACTTCCCACACGCACATGCAAAGAATATAACATATACCCAACATGAAACCATGTTTATCACAAAACCAATATACACTTGCTCTATCAAACGAGTTGAACCCTTAGCAATAAATGCATCCCCTTGAAACCAATAATCAAGCCTTGATACCACGTGTAAGTTTTAAACTTTTAAAGTGAAACAATGCATATATATTCTTAAGAAATATGAAGATTAAAAAATCGCACACACACAATGCATAAAAATTTACCCTAGAAACCCTTAACCAAGAAAACCAACAAAACTTTAGCCGCACCTCTCACTTTCTCATTGTATTTTCTTAACCATACACAATAAATTATTAAGGTATTCCACCACATCCAAAACCATAATCCGCTAACTTATATTCGATTATACCTTAATCCCTTAACTAGGATTAAATTACACCTTTTTTTAAGGATCGTAGAGTGATGTATTTGCACCAAATGGATCGTAGGGTTATGTACTCAATATAGAGGGATTGTAGAGTGACACACCTCACATGCAAAGAATATACACAACATGCATGCATACATACATGTTTGTGTGTTTGTACTCAAGAAAACCTTGCTAGATCCCACCTCTTCCCTGAAATATCCGATTGAAGGGTGGATCAACCCCAAGTTAAAAGACATTGGTAACACATTGAAACTTAAACAAACTTGAACTAGAACTTTACTTGAACTAGTGGCAAAGACGTCAAGGTGAAATCTACATTGAAATATTCCATCAAAACGATTGAGCTCTCCCACTGAGTTGGTAATCATCTCTAGGCCCCCTTCTGTAGGGATGAATTTGATGATGCTACTTGGTTGATTTTAGATCCAAACATACACATTTTTCGAGCTCCCCATGAGACTGAGAACTAAATTAGCTACTCGTCTAATATTTTTATTATGTTTTAAACACATATTTTCTAACCTTAAATAGATTCAAAGTTCAAAGAGTTATGCTCATACAAAAAATCTATGCCAAATCAATAATAAAGTATTTCTAGGCCTTTATACAAGTTAATCTAAGTAAATGATGACTATGTAGAATCTTGGCATCAATTTCAATTAGTGATGTAAATCTTGTGTCAAACCCTATGAAATTTAGCTTATTTCTCAAAACCTGCTAAAATAACATACGCAAATCCCCCTTGTTGTTAACTTGGAACTCCATCATATTGAAATATACACAAATTAACGACAGGGTGTCAAGTAACCCATCAACTAGCTAGCACCAAAAGGAATTATCTTTCCCCAACATAATTAGAAGCATAAATGTTGGCTAGGACCAAGTGTTGGTTGTCGAGGTTTATCGGGGCCCATAAAATTCTTTCAGTTGGGTTTATTCCCCGCTCAACTACTCACAAGTTGAGGAGAAATCAATGTTACCACTGTTAGATGATACCATATGTTAGAAACAAGCACAGTGACAAACAAACTAGGCACAAATAAAGAACAAAAGATGAATAATGTTTTTTACCACATAAACAATTTACTAGGAAAACTAACAACCAAAGAAACCTTCTATTATCCTTGACAAATCCGTCCAAGCCATGGCCAATCCGACCAACACTAGCCACCTAAGGAATTTTACAATGAATTTAGGCAAGACTTTAAATAGGATTCATAACATAGTAATACCATGGGAAAATACCATGGGCTACCCAAAAGCATGGACTCATATGAAAGAAGCAATGTCAAACCCATTATTTACCAAATACAAGTTAATATAATGACTATTTTAACAATCCAATATTAGCCCAATAGCAACACAGCCTTTTCCCTTGGAATAATTAGAAGCAAAAAGCATTTTTCCTTGGAATAATTAGAAGAAAAATACTTAGAATCAAGCCATGTTATAAACAAAGTCCCACCTAGAAAAAAGCCTACAAATTTGACTTCTTGCAAACATAGAATATCAACCCTGTGAACTTACCTCAAGATCACATAATCCCCAATTATTCCATGAAGTCACTTTCATTACAAACCTAGAGTGTCATGTATCTCAATCTCATTATCCTCAAAATCGCTAAGAGCACCAAAAGGGTTGTCCATTATAGCAAGTTGTCATGAAAGTTGCCAATCTTGAAAAGTGAATTTCCTCAGTCACTTGATGATTAACCATCAACATCAACCATTGATTTGTTTCCTTAAAAATATAAGAGCAATAAAGGAGAGAGAGCTCTGCAACTACCACTCCCATGCTTAACTAAGCCATCAAAGGGTTTTCTAGCCATTGAAGCACACTACATGCTAGGACAAGTAGCGACTAGGTCCTTTTGAGCATGCGTTATTTCCACCCTAGATTTCATTATATTATTTCAATCCACTTGAATCCATCCTTCACCATTCATATGAAAAGTATTGATCATTGGAGGGATATGTGTGGGTTGGGTCTTTGAAGGCTCAACCTAAAACATTGATGGAAAATCATGAATACAATGATACATATTTTGGCACCAAAAATATATGTTGGGTAGTTTGATATAACAAACTAGTATCGTGAGAACCTTATATACCACTTGGGTGAGCACAAGTTCCTTGAGGTCTTTTGATAGGGTAACTAAATTCACACAAATGCATTGTTGAGGCCTAGGTTTTAAGAACCTCTCTAGTTCATGATGATATAAAGCCTCCTAAAGGGGAAAAGATGGGTTCTATTACTTATCATTGAAACTACATTAGGGGGGTAGGGAACACAACTTAGATAAAGAAATATAACAATGTGGAATTATTGGCTAAGAGGTCATCTTACCAAGTAGAGAACACAACTACACTATTTTTGCATACCGAAGGTCCCTTCTCAAAATCTCCATCACATTAGTAGCTATATTAAAATAGAACAAAAAAGAAATCCTTGGTTAGGTTACGAGTATGGAAGTAGTGTCATCCTTGCAACTCCCACACTTCCCTAATCCACAATTCGATGATCATTAGGAGGCATCCTCTTAACAAAATACTTGGGATGGAGCCCTCATTAAACTGATTGCATAAACTATCATATTCATAGTCATAAAATTCAATATTAAGAGGAGAGTCATTACCTTGTGATCATCGCCTTGGGAACAACTTTTTGGGGGCCTTGGGCACCATCTCCTCTCTCTTGATTGGTCACAGTGTCTATAAAATAAATATTATTTTTAGGTAATGGGGAACCAATAATGATCTCACCCACCTTACGAATAAAAGGCCATGACCTAATAGGCCTCCACAAAATCCAACTACTATCACAACATTCTTGAGCATGGAGACCCCCAAAACTAATTGTCTTGATGACTTGGTGCATTGTTTTATTTTATTTTGAATAAAATGATTTCTTGATATGTATGTATGTATGTATGTACACACACACACACGTACACACGCACAAGCCATTATACAAAAAAAAAGTTGGTTGCAATACCTCCTATCAACTAAAGTATTAATGATATGAAATCAAAATAAAGTCGTATTATATGATAAAAAATGAAATAGCCAAAAAGAAAGGAGCAATTGTAAGGAGAATATAAAATATCAATACCAATTAGCTTATACAAATATAACAAAATCATGTGTTATAATCAAGATCATGTTAACATGTGGTAGTAGATTGTCTCAATCTTTGGAGAGCAACTAGCATAGAGCATGGCCTTTTGAGCATTGTTTAAACCTTTGATTACTAACACTCTGTTGCAACTACAACATTTTTCCAGATTCACCATCAGAGCTGGGGTTGCATTGATCCATGCTTCTAAGGACAATGTAGATCAGATACTGACTGATCTTGAACAGTCTAAGAAGTCTGCTGCCTAGCTAAAGGACACCCTGAGAAGAGAGAGAGAAGAAAGTAGTAGAATGAAAAGAAAGTTTGAAGACATACAACATGAAATAAAGTCTTCAAAAGCTGAGCTCTAGTTCCTCCAAGTAGAGAAGAGATCTCTGGAGGTTGCCCAAGGAATTCTGGAGAAATTGTAGCAAGAATGTCAAGGGTTAAGAACAGAAAAAGAGAAGTTGTTAGGAAAGATAGGGGAGTTGGAGCTACAGAAAGCTACCTTGGAGGAATCTGAGAGGCAATCTCAGGGGAAGACTGCGGAGCTTAAAGAACAGTTTTCCTCATTAACAATAGCTCTAGAAGAGGCCAGGGAACAGAAATCCAATCTTCATCCTTTCAAGGAGCACGTTCTAGCACAAAGGAGCAAGATGCACCAGCTGCAAGTAGCCATAGAGGAAGAAAGGTGCAAGATCTTGCAGGTAGACAAACGGCTGGAAGATATTTTGGAAACATCTTCATATTTTGTAGACAGATCGCAAGACATATTAGAAGTCCTGACCGGAAGAATGGAAAGATTAGAAGCAAATGAGGAAACCCCTGTAGATCTGCCAACAAAAGATCAACAAGCCCTCAGGCAAAACTATGATTTACTGGAGTTTTCCATAAACACAGCCGAAGAATTCAAAAAGGCTGTCAAGAAGACAAACGGGGCTTGTGCAGAGTTCTTTCGGAGGCTTTTGATTACTTATAATCGTTTCCAGGTTGAGGCTGAACAGAGAATGGATACCTTTCTAGAGCACAGCCTGTTTTTGGAGATGTTGCAAAGAAAATATCGGGAAGATGAACAAAGGGTTCAGCACACCAAATCCCTAGACAAGCAGACCCTGAAGAATGAAGTAGCTCATTCCGCGGTTAGTGTGCAGTTTCTAGAAGACCAAATTCGCGTGAGCGCAACCAGAATAGAAGTAATAAGAAATCAGGCCGCTAAATTTGAAATTAATATTCGTTTCTTAGAACCTTCCGAGTTCGAAAGCATTGCCTCAGAGGCTTCAGCGTGGAAGAAGTTCTTGAATAGTCAAGCGGGACCCTCCTCATAAGCATTTTATTTGTAATATATTGTAAATTCTATAAGCACTTAATAGCATGGGAGGTGAAGCGTTGGGGAAGCCCAAGAGTCATTTGTGGGAATCCCAACAGTTTTGCTTTTTTTTAGTATAAATATAGAAGATTTAGATAGGAGGAGGGACTTTTTCCCAATGAGATTTGTGAAGACATATTGTAATAATAACTATTTCCTTTTGCAATAGATAATTACAGTTTGCCTACTGGAGAAAGCTTGGTGGAATGTTCAAATGTTGTGCTATGGATTTGTTGAAGAGGAACTATTTCGTTTTCAGCTTTGTGTCCATTAACTGTGAGATCGTTCTAACTCTTTGAACCTATGTTCTTATATGAGTGATCTCTGGTTTATTTTCTGAAAATTTCCACTATGAGTAATGAATGTTGTTCATAAACAATTGGCTATCTGGCTGTTCAAATATCTTTAAATGTTCATGTGTTTTGAAAGAAGTATCAACTATCTGTGATTTTTCATAATGCATGCACAAGAAACATTACTCATTAATTAATGATAATCTTTCTCCCTAGGGATAGGTTAGGTAGTTAGTTTTAATTTCTTGTTGTGTGTGATTTAGATGCAAGAAAGTCTAAGACGAGAGGTAAGAACCTGCACATCACATTGTGACCACTCCTTGCATTCTTAATCAATCTGCATTTTAGATAGGCACTTGCATGTCATACTTGAAACTAAAAACACAAAAATACATGGTGGACCGGGCCGCAACCGGTAAAACCTTTTATTTTTGTTACTTGACCTACGGTAGCCGGACCGCAAAACGGACGGATTCCCTACACTAAACAGTCACGAGCTAGTTGGGAACGTTGACTGGGGAGAATCCCTTGCTATTGTTGCCTACGAATTTCCAGGCCTCAACAGTTTCTGGCGCTAGAAGGAGGGCCGCCAGTGCATGGCTGGCCGGGGAAATCCATTTCCTCGAAATTACTCCACCAGTGATAGTTTTGAAAGCAGTTTTCCTGATCCAAAAAATACTGAACATAATAGAGAACATGTGTTTGCTATGGACAACCAAGTGGTAAATGCTCTGAAAAGACACACACGGGATTATGTAAAGAATATTGGAGGATTACCCATCATCCATGATTTACCCCGAAGAGAATACAAGAAGAAAGACTGCCCCATCTTGGAAGATTCTGTGTTGGTTGGAGATTGGGAAGAGTTAGTGGAAGTAGCTTTATAGGAATTTGTTCAGCCTTTGAATCAAGTAGGCCCAAACACACCTTACTGTTCTCCTGTGCGGACTCCTGTTCCTTCACCTCCTCACTCTCCACCCAGACTCATGGCAGGTGTAAATGCAAATCCACCACCGGCTTGGAAATCCAGATCACCCTTGAACCTAACACCTCCATTGCATGACTTACCTGAAGCTTTTGAGAAGTTGCTGCCCAAGTTTGATCCAAATGAGAAGGTTGTAGTAGATGACCATTTGCAAAGTTTCTATTTGGCAATAGAAGGATTAAGGGCTGGGGAACATGAGGATGTAGTTTGTAGATTTTTTCCACACACCCTTAACGGAGCAGCAGCATCATGGTATTTTGGTTTTCCTGCAAACTCTATCCCAGATTGGGATACCTTTGAAAGGATTTTCAGAAGTAAGTATGCAGCCCAAAAGACGTATGTAGCACTAATGAAAGGCTTAGGCGCTTTAGAAAAAGAAAGGAAAGAAAAGGTACACAATTTCACTCAAATATTTTCTGCTTACCTCAATAATTTCTCTGCAACTGATAAGCCCTCTGATAAAGTTCTGGTTGAGTATTATACCTCAACTTTAGGTCCTGACTTGGCCATGTTCGCAAAAGCTCAAGTTAAGCCTACGTTAGCAGATACTTATGAAGAAGCAGAAAGAGTAGAGGCTGAAAAGGAAAGTATAGAAGATTATTCTGAGCAATCTAGAGAAAAAACTTCCGGATTGTCTGGTAGATTCTGGATCATCCATGAATGTTATGCCACTCGCAGTTTGCAAAAAAATTAATAAGCAGCCAAAATCTACTACTTGGGAAGTCACTCAATTAGACAGAACTAGTGTCAAAGTAGTTGGGGAAATGGAAAATGTTCTCATTCGTTTAACTGCAAATGAAAAGATATGTCAATTTATTGATATTGTAGTGGAAGACATACCGGATGGATATGGACTTATTCTAAACTGAGACTGATCCACAAGGTTAAAGGGGTATTTTGCTTCAGATTGGTCACATTTATGGTTGCCTCATAAAGGGATCCCAAATCGGATCAAAATTTTAAGGGTACCTTACATGAAACATACTATCACTAAGTTGGAAGAAGAAAAGGAACCAGCAAATTCTGTTTTGGGGAATTATCTAATGGAGCTTAAACTAAGACATCTAGCATCAGAAGAAGCCAGCAATAAGACTGACACTCAGCCTGATCTCCTTCAAGGTTCACAGGTTGATGAGATCGATTGTAAATCGGTAGACATAGTTTCGGTTTCAAAAATAGCAGAATTAGATCACGGTTAGGTATTTCACGTCTGCAATCAAGCCTAGCCCCTTGACTCATAAGTTGATAGATTTTTAGGGGTGGGCACAGAACTGATCAGGTAGTGGTTGGTTCTCGAATTTTATTTTGATCTTTTGATTTGTTGACCTTGTACATAAATAATTTGATGCAGTTTTACTTTGATTTACCGCTGTTTTTTTCGGGTTATTTTGGTTTGTTTTTGAATAAAAGAGGCAAACTTTTGGTTGCATGGAAAGCATCAGGGTTCTCGATTAACTAAAATATTTGGGATAAGACTGTGCATTTTTATTTTGAAATAATAGAATTCCTTCTAGTAAGTAGTTTTCCTAAATGGCTATGCACTCATTGAAGTCCTGCTTAACCCCTGAAAATAACTCAAAATTAAGAGGTCTGGAATACTATTTTGAGGCTCCATCCATTTCACATCTAAGATGTCCTAGAGAGTGATAGCAAAAGACCCACGGAAAGGAAGCAAGGTAAACAGATAATTATATATAAATGATCCCATGCCATGATTTTAAAATCCTAAAGGCTGTTAAGAGTCAAAACTCCTAAAAGAATGGACTGTCATCAGTGATTTAAATGCATGTGTTTTCCATCTTAGGAATACAAGCATCTAGAAGAATTCAACTTATGAGATAAATGATTAAACAGTCTTTTATTGGGAAGAAGTTGATTCAAAAATCTGGGGTTCACCAGGTAGTCGCCAATTGTTGCAGCTGCAACATTTTCCCAAAATTCAAAAAAATTTGGGGCCCTCCTTTTATTTCTTTTTGCTCAGCTCCTTGGTTTTGTTTGATGTTTGTGCAAGGATTACTTTTCTGTCAGTGATGTTTTTCTGTTTGAATTGATTTTTCCTTGCTATCGGAAGTGTTTTAGACTTTTGAGTCGGGAGTCTAGTTATCTGCACACCCCCCGTTTTGGAAAAGAACGAGACATCAAGACCGATTCAAGGGTTATTGGTCTCCGATGCGCTTTATTTGTCGACGTCTATTTTAAGATCCCGTCGGAACATTTGTCTCTACGTCTTCCGCCGTTGCAGAGGAGGTATTGTGAAGCTTCCCGAGCGTTGTATTATCCTCTTCTGATCCCTGTCGTTTTGATTCGCAGATCCTTAGGCTTTCAGCTTTCACCGTTGCGGCTTCAGAAGGCACTATCTTTCCGATGTAGTTTGATTTTGTTGTCTGTGTGACTGATATTTTTGGCCGAAGTCATGATTATGTTTTGCTCCGATTTTGATTGGTCTATGGAACACGGTTCCTTTATGGTTTCCGTCGTTGCAGTTTTTCAACCAACTATTGGTCCGAGGCCTTAGTTGGGTGAGCTCCGATGTAAGGTTTTGTTCATTTCTCCTGCCAACGCCATTGCGAGTTTCCTAACCATTTCATCATCCGTCGTTGCGGAGGCGATACTGACAGGATCACCAATCTCGTAGCCGTTCCATTTCCTGATTGGTTTGTTTTTCCCACCGATTGTGTGTTGACCACGGCATATATATTGGGGTTGCGGTTTAATTGTTTTTTTATTGTTATTTTTCGATTTCCTCATGCTGTCGTTATCGCTCAAGAAGACCAACGTATCTGTTGTCGGTACCTTCGCTCCTAGGTGGCTCCGCCGTGGAGGTTTGCGGGTTTTTCTCCACCAATCGCATAGCACATTGCTAGGTAGGCCCTTATGCCCGTTTTACCTTTTCGTTCGAATGGTCAAACTTATTTCGTCGCCATTGTTTAGCTCCTGTCTCGGTGGTTAGTGGATACCTAGGCATGTATATATAATCTAGGTAATTGGTCTGGCAGCCCGATGGGGGGTTTTGTGGTTTTGCTTGATGATTACATTCACAGCCGTTATGAGTTTGCAGCCCGCACTCGACTGCTGGGGAAGCCGGTGCAGACGGCCGTTATGCTGTCTGCACCAGTATCCTCCCGTCTGTGTGTGGCCGTCCAGGGAGAGCGTTTTATTGTTTACTTCAGAAATGTCGAGGTTTTGGTTCCACAATATGGTTGCCCTCGTTTTTCTGAACCAAGATCGCAACGTTGAAGTTGCACCCTGCTCAGGATGAGACTGTTAAAACTTGAATATGAACCCCGGACCAATTTAGGGATTTAGAATGCACTATCTATGTGTATTTTGATGCAAGAAGTAGCTTCCTCTTATGATTTCTTTCAGCTTACAGTGAGTTACGTGCACTACCACAATGTTGTATCCTTCCCGTGGAATTAGCCACCTTATTTTTCATGTAACGTTTTAGTTCGTAGCACCAAGAGGGAATTTTTTCTTCATTAAGAAAGGCCATTATATTCTAAGTTGATTCTGTAAATGAGGATCATGAGCTAGTTTTAGCCTTTTGGCAGATTGATTTTATGTGGGACATTTGGGTTTTGAGTATTGTTTGTTTGTTTTCATAGCTGCAATCATGTTTAACCTAGACGAGGTAAAATGCTCATACAGTTTGTCTCCATTTTTGAATGTTATCTAGGAATGGCCCAAAAGAACCTAAAGCAATTTCTGTGTATAACAGGGAAACTCTTCATAATCCAAGATGTCTAAACAGCAGAAGAAGAAGGCTCCCATAGTAGAGGAGGAACCCGAGATTGAAATTGTCACCAGAGTTGAGTACACTTACGAGGATACCAAATGCATAGTTGGTATGGAACCCGAATATAAATGGGGGGAAGTCTACAGATTAATAACACACTGAGAGGTACCTGACACAATTTTTGAGGAGGAAACCATATATGCAAATATAGAGAGATCTGCATCGTTGAGAGTTGCTACTAGACCTGAGCTTTTCCCATGCTCAGAGGTGATTGGATGGATTATGCCCAGGGCAGATGTAACCACCATGATTTTGGCAAATGTTGACAAACAGGGTTATGCTGCTTATAGCCCTGGGTATGTAGCACTGGCCTACCACTTATCGGAAGCACAAGTATACTTGACTGAAGACTGGCTAAAGACAATTAAGTTGGATCTAGTCGAAACACTGAAAAGAATGTTGGTGCCTGGAAAGAACTTTAGAACTAGTCCATCCGGGGAATATGATACTGCCACTTTAAAGACCCCTTACAGGTTCATTGCCCTGATGCTGAATAGGATTTTCGGGAGGGCCCACGGTAAAAGCTTCAAGTTGGAGTGGGTGCCTATCATCTTCTATGTTGCAACACAGGGGACAGTGTTCAACTGGGCAAACATTGTGTCCAATAGCCTCTCCGCCTGCATCGCTTCAGCATTAGGAGGGGTGTCCCAAAAGAAATCAGAGTTCTACATGAGCTCTATACTGATTGATTGCATACTATGCAACCAACCCTTCCCAAACCTGAGGTGTATCTGGGACCAGGAGAGAACACCAGTCTACTCAGGTTACAAGCCATTGTGGGCACACAAATACCACAGTCACTATAGAGAAGTGTGTGAGCACTTCATCATGCCATTATATACATTGATCTTCTTAAAAGAGTGCAACTGCATGTCAGAGGAAACATTGCAGGTAATTGAAGAATATGTAGACTACTACTTAACGGAGGATGGATTGTATTTCAGAATGTATGGATGCTCTAGAGCACCCTCACTACTGCCAAACCATGCCACTGACTATGTAGTCCACAAAGAGGCCGTTAGGCAAGTCTTTTTAGATGGCATAGGGATTTTTTTATTTGAACATAAGAAAGCAGCTTATCCTCCCTTACCATTCAGGTTGGGAAGCTATAAGTTCACAAGAGTGAAGAAAGCTGATGAATTTGTGGAGGAATTGGGGAAATAAATTTCCATAGGAACGATTCCTAGAATAAAGTGGCAGAGCACTACAAGGAGGTAAATGTACATTTTGAATACACAAGCCACTGGGATAAAGATGAATCCATTTTCCGCAGTGCAGAAAATATAACGGCCTTAAGAAGAAGAATTAAAAATAAAATCACCACCAAAGGCGGGAAAGGACAGGATGAGCAAGAAAAGGAAGAGGAGGAAGAGGCTAGAAAAAGAGATGAAGATGCTAGGAGACTAGCACAGGAAGCCGAAAGCTGGCTCAAAGGTGAGGAGGAATAATAGAGGAGAGTTGAACAAGAAGTAGCTAGAAAGGCAGAAGAAGCTTCCTGGAGTGAAGAGGAGGAAAAGAAAAGAAAGATGGATGAGGAACTAATAAAGTAGGAAGTAGAAAGACTAAAACTGACGGGGGCAGTGACAGAGCAATCAGCTGCCGATCCTGTAGAAATTCAGGCTCATGACTCGGGTAATCCTGATATTCAAGATCCTAAGGCAGCTGTTGGCAGCACAATAGGACAGGCTATGGTCCCTACCCTGAGGCTCATCCCTTTCGAGCAGAAGAAAGGAGAGGAGGTACCAGATTTCAACACTATTTTTATGATAGGGAAAGGAAAAGAATAGTGAAGAGGACCGAGAGAAAGGTCGAGACTGGGGGGCAGTCGGGTAGAATGATAAATGATACAACCGTAGTATATGGGACAAACAAGGACCCCAGATTCACCATCAGAGCTGGGGTTGCATTGATCCATGCTTCTAAGGACAATGTAGATCGGATACTGACTGATCTTGAACAGTCAAAGAAGTCTGCTGCCTAGCTAAAGGACACCCTGAGAAGAGAGAGAGAAGAAAGTAGTAGAATGAAAAGAAAGTTTGAAGACATACAACATGAAATAAAGTCTTCAAAAGCTGAACTCCAGTTCCTCCAAGTAGAGAAGAGATCTCTGGAGGCTGCCCAAGGAAGTCTGGAGAAATTGCAGCAAGAATGTCAAGGGTTAAGAACAGAAAAAGAGCAGCTGCTAGGAAAGATAGGGGAGTTGGAGCTACAGAAAGCTACCTTGGAGGAATTTGAGAGGCAATCTCAGGGGCAGACTGTGGAGCTTAAAGAATAGGTTGCCTCATTAACAGCGGCTCTAGAAGAGGCCAGGGAACAACAAGCCAATCTTCAGCCTTTCAAGGAGCACGTTCTAGCACAAAGGAGCAAGATGCACCAGCTGCAAGTAGCCATAGAGGAAGAAAGGTGCAAGATCTTGCAGGTAGACAATCGGCTGGAAGAGATTTTGGAAACCTCTTCATATTCTGTAGACAGATTGCAGGACATCTTCGAAGTCCTGACCGAAAGAATGCCAAAGATTAGAAGCAAATGAGGAAACCCCTATAGATCTGCCAACAAAAGATCAAAAAGCCCTCAGGCAAGACTATGATTTACTGGAGTTTGCCATAAACACAGCCGAAGAATTCAAAAAGGCTGTCAAGAAGACAAAGGGGGCTTTTGCAGAGTTCTTCAGGAGGCTTTTGATTACTTATAATCGTTGCCAAGTAGAGGCTGAGCAGAGAATGGATACCTTTCCAGAGCACAACCTATTTTTGGAGATGTTGCAAAGAAAATATCAGGAAAATGAACAAAGGGTTCAGCATATCAAAGCCCTAGACAAGCAGACCCTAAGGAATGAAGTAGCTCATTCCGCGATTAGTGTGCAGTTGCTAGAAGACCAACTTCGCTTGAGCACAGCCAGAATAGAAGTAATAAGAAATCAGGCTGCTAAATTTGAAATTAATATTCGTTTCTTAGAACCTTCCGAGTTCGAAAGCATTGCCTCAGAGGCTTTAGCGTGGAAGAAGTTCTTGAATAGTCAAGCGGGACCCTCCTCATAAGCATTTTATTTGTAATATATTGTAAATTCTATAAGCACTTAATAGAATGGGAGGTGAAGCATTGGGGAAGCCCCAAGAGTCATTTGTGGGCATCCCAACAGTTTTGTTTTTTTTGGTATAAATATAGAAGATTTAGATAGGAGGAGGGACTTTTTCCCAGTGAGATTTGTGAAGACATATTGTAAGAAGAACTATTTCCTTTTGCAATAGATAATTACAATTTTCCTGCTGGAGAAAGCTTGGTGGAATGTTCAAATGTTGTGCTATGGATTTGTTGAAGAGGAACTATTTCATTTTCAGCTTTGTGTCCATTCACTGTGAGATCGTTCTAACTCTTTGAACCTATGTTCTTGTATGAGTGATCTCTGGTTTATTTTATGAAAACTTCCACTATGAGTAATGAATGTTGTTCATAAACAATTGGCTATCTAGTTGTTCAAATATCTTTAAATGTTCATGTGTTTTGAAAGAAGTATCAGCTATCTATGATTTTTCATAATGCATGCACAAGATACATTACCCATTAATTAATGATAATCTTGCTCCCTAGGGATAGGTTAGGTAGTTAGTTTTAATTTCTTGTTGTGTGTGATTTAGATGCAAGAAAGTCTAAGACGAGAGGTAAGAACCTGCGCATCACATTGTGACCACTCCTTGCATTCTTAATCAATCTGCATTTTAGATAGGCACTTGCATGTCATACTTAAAACTAAAAACACAAAAATATACACGGTGGACCGGGCCGCAACCGGTAAAACCTTTTATTTTTGTTACTTGACCTACAGTAGCCGGACCGCAAACCGGATGGAATCCCTACACTAAACAGTCACGGGCTAGTTGGGAACGTTGACTGGGGAGAATCACTTGATGTTGTTGCCTGCGAATTTCCAGGCCTCAACACACTCTCATGATATGTCTTAAGATTTCTAGTTATAAGCATGTTAGTTACTTATTTGAACTTATAAGTTTATCGATGACAGAGGACAAAAAAATGAAGGAAAGGGATACGTGTTTTTTGATAGAGCTCAGTCTATATGTACTCAATGTCAGGTCAGGATTTCTTGTAACTTTGACACAACTTTCATTCATCTTTCATTATATATAAAGTTGTCTTTTGGTGTGGAAAAAAAACTCCCAATCCTCAATATTTACTTATAGATTGGTAATAATGAGATCCCATTCATCGTGAATACTTCTTAAGGATCAAAAGACTTCTCAAACTCCAAAATGACAAGAACCACAATGAAGAGCTTGTTGTTCTAAAGACAAGGCATAAGAAGCCAATTATGACACCTTTCTTTATGCTCACATACATATATTCTCACACAATGTTGTACGCTAGCATACTCATGAGATTGTGCAAACCAAGCAGGGATGTTAACAAAAGGTTCCCTGGTCATGATAGAGCATGATGCCTTACCCCAATAATGAATAAGTTTGTGTTAATGTTCCACCACCATTTGAACTTTCATAAACAAAAAAAGTCATACATACAAATTAACACAAATCAATTTATTTTTAATTCTCAATTTTTTTGGCATAACATTAATTTCTCTTTTCCACATATAAATTAAAAATCAAACTTATATTGTAATAAATTGATTGTCAAACTACGTAGAATTCATTTTATTTTAATGTAATAGTGATATAAGCCATTATTTTCAAATATGCCTCCATATTAATATGGAGGTTGCACTCGAATCTCTTTTGGCTATATTTCCATGTATTTCATAAATTAAAGCAACCATGACATGCCACAACTACACATGCTTAAACTATTGACATCATGCGAGGTATTTAGTTAATCTACTTTATGCTACGTGTGACGTGGCACAAATAGATATGTATAAAATAATGATTTAACGTAATGAATTTGGTTCAATACTATACCAAATGTTAAAGTCAATGGAATATATATATATATCATTTTGAGGATCTTTAGTTTTAGATGTTAGTTTCTTTACTGTGGGAACAGGACATGTCATTTTGAGGATTTTTAGTGCTAGATGAGAGTTTTTTTATTTTGAAAATAGAAGCTGAATTAATGATGAAAAAATTTTACAGATTTATTATTTAATCATAACACAATCAACAATTAAATTATATATATATATAATTACAGAGTAAAATACAATTATTTTAATATTTTTCAAACATTAATTTTATTTTACAAATTAGTGGGTAAATTGTATATTACTTATAAAATTCATAAAATACATAAGTAAAATACAATTATTTCAATTTTTTTTAGTTTGAGTTTGATTGAAAAAAATTCTCAAACAAATTTGCTTACCAAGTAATTTTGGTAAATCATGATAACTTCATTCACAAAAATAAAGAAGCAATAAAGTAAGTATTTTAGCAAACACCTCAATTTGGTGTTTTGGTTAAGGACTCATATCCACATGTGAAAAGCCTTGAGTTCCAACATAAGTGATCTTGTTAGATCATAAAACCTTCATCCATAGGAATAAAAGACTAATGATTGTTAAACACCTTAGATTGGTATTTGGGTTAAGAACTCTTATACATAGATAAAATGTCTCAAGTTCCAATCCACAAGCAATGCTTTTAGATTACGATAACATTATTCAAAGCAATAAAATATTAAGAACCCGACAATTAGTTGAATTGTTTGAACCATCCACCCAAAGGCATGTTGTGAATGGGGATGCCATATGTAATAAGTGGGTTACTAATTGATATTGTGGCTAGCATAAGGTTATTTATAATAATAAAATATTAAGAACCCCAAGAGTTAGTTTAATCGGTTGAACCATCCACCCAAGGCATGTTGTCGTGAGCCGTGTTGCATCTACATATTTCCTTGGAAAAAAACAATAACATGATAATAATGCATGCTCATGGGTTTCTAATTGTTAGTGTGGCTTGTGTTTCAGCCGTGCTACATCTAGATATTTCCTTGGAAAAAACAATAAAATATTAATAATGCAGGTTTATTGTAAAAAACCTAGTTTGGAGTTTTAGTATATCTACACTTAAAAAATCTTGAATTCAAACTCTAAGTAATCTGGTTATATTTTGACAACCACATGTATATGGATATAAAGTCTTGAATTCAAACTCCCAAACAATTTTATTAAATAACAACTCAATAATATTAATCATCATAATAATAACAAAAAACTTATAAAACAACCAATCTATTATTTTTATTAAAATGTTACATACATATATTTAATATTTAATATTACTTTATAATTTTTTATTTTCAACTATGACCATGAAACCTTGTTTATCCCCTCCCAAAAGAAACATGTATCCATGGTCCCCTCCCATCTTCAAAACTTGCATATATACAACCCTTAATTGAAGTTTAGAGTTGACTAGATCTTATCATAATATAGATGAAGGTTTTGTTTTATGTTGTGTTGGCTTACATAAATTAAAATTGAAAGAGCCTTCTTCTCCCTCTTAATCACATGTCATCACATATGTCATTTGTATAATGATTGAAAGACCCTAGGCATGCATGGTGTTAGGTGTTGTTTTTTTTGGGTGGTCAATGCCTTGCAAGGCTCTTGTATTTAATCTCCTAGTCCTAATATTTTTTCATGGATGAAGTTTCCATGAAGTTTCCACCTTTTAAGAGTTTAAAAGGGAAAACAAAGGGAAGGAAGAATACTAGAATTTTAAAAGTTTGAAAGAAACACTACATCTTAGGGAAAAGGAAATTAGAAGAGAACAATTATAATATCATTATCTTTGTTTAAAAAAATAAATTACAAAGTGTTACTGTGTAATGTTCATGATCTATATTCACAATGAAATATTTTTATGTAGACAACTCATTTTAATGATGATGATGATGATGATGATGATGGTTAACGTCCCCTGAGACCATTATGGATTAAGTTCAATTTATAGAGTTTATTTTCTAGGTCAAACTTGTTTAGCTTGCTATCATTACTTATGAGGAATTGGTCATTAATGAATGATTTTTAAAGGAGATGGGTCATAGTATAACAATCCTCCACGTATTTATAGAAAAAACAATTTTGCAAATAAAGACTTGGTTGTTTGGTAAAGTGAATTTGATACCATTTCCCTACCAAAGTTCAAATAGCGTAAATATATGTTCATTTCTTATGAATCGTCAAGCTCATGCAAACAAACACTTTAGTGTGATTGAGATTACGATGCAAACAAACACTTTAGTGTGGTTGAGATTGTGACACGTTTAGCAAAATATATTACCCCTCTTATTATTGATTATTGATTATTGCTTATGGAAAAGATATTGTTATAATATATAGAATACATATATGCTTTATTATAATATCTCTATCAATTTCTCTTACTTGTATCGACAAAAACATTGATATAAACCAAAAAAAACATACATAACCCTTTAAAATATTATACAAAATCTTGATAATGAATGATGTGTCTTCAAAAAAATCATTTAAAAAATTAAACATAGACACAATAAAATCCAATAATTTTATGAATAAATTTTATAGAAACAAGTCATGCGAAAAGACAAAATAATAAATATAAATTTGTACATAATGAAATAGCCAAACATTATTCATAATCACATCATATATTTTTTAAACGTTTTATATTATTTATACCATTTTACTTTTAAATCTTGAACTCTATTCAAGTTAATTTTAATAATAAATAAATAAAATTGTTACATCGAGAGTAATGATGTGCTCTATAACCTAGTATGAGGGAGATGTTGTCACATTATACTACATAACGTAACGTTTCTAAAAACAAAAGCCATGGGGGATGGAGAAGATGTTGTCACGTTAACATAATGTTACCAAAACTAAAAAGTATGGAGGGGAGGTTGTCACGTTACATCAATAACGTAACATTTCCAAAAATAAAAAGTAACTCATAATAAAAAAATAAAATGTAATTAAAGAATTCATGTCTACTCATAATTTATTAAAAATAAAAAGTAATTAACAAATTTCATGTTTACTCTTAGAATCAAATTAAAACTAAAATCAACATAGATATTTAAGCACATAAAGATCTAATTTCTTGTGGTGTAAATTTTTTATTAATGTTTCAAAAATTTAAGATTGAAAAAAAAATACACCATAAAAAATTGGATCCCTTTCAATACTCAATAAAGATTTTTAAAATCATACTTAAGATATTAAAAAGTCATTTTAAATACATTTATCTAAACAAATTTGTATTGCTTGAAATAAATTTTATCCAACCTCATACATTTATACATAAAAATAATTAAATTTAATACTCAGTAAATAAATAAATCCAAAATAAATTGATTTGAAATTTGAACTTTGTTAAATTCAATTAAATTGTGGATGAGGATTTTTTTTGAGAGACATCTATTTATAAGATTTCAAAATGTTAATAAAATTTATATATACATTCACCATATGGGTATATAGTCATAGCAAATGATTATGGATCTACCAAACATTATAATAATAAAAAATTATTGAAAGTGAGTATGTTAAAAAGTAGAATTTGTATTTGTTAAATTGATTTGAAATTTGAACTTTGTTAAATTCAATTAGATTGTGGATGAGGATTTTTTTTAGAGACATCTATTTATAAGATTTCAAAATGTTAATAAAATTTATATATACATTCATCATATGGGTATATAGTCATAGTAAATGATTATGGATCTACGAAACATTATAATAATAAAAATTTATTGAAAGTGAGTATGTTAAAAAGTAGAATTTGTATTTGTGAGGATCTTTAGTAGTCAAATTGCTTTATTGGTTGTTCGCACCCAAGATACTATCCTATCTTTCAAGCAGAACCTATATTTCAAAGTAGGGATTTTGGTAGTATTTCAAAGGGGAAAGCTTCTGATAGATCAAAGTTCATTGGCATATTTGTAAGGATTTGACTATTTTCTTGCTATCTAAACTTTGTAGCGGCGATGGGAATTTTTACCTCATCTTTCAAAACTTTTTTCAAAGATATAGCCAAAAACTCTTTGATGTCTAACTCTGTGTTCTCTACAAAAATGCCTGGTGTGTATATTATGGATAAGCTAGATGAGGTTCTAATGGTGGTGTTACCAGATTAAGATATTTCTGGTATTTATGTTGCATACAAAGATGAAGCAAAGATTAGAAGATTTAATGGTTTTTTATAATGACAAATTTATCTAAGTGGGTCTACATAAAGTAGACTAAGGCATGTGAGATCTCTTTGTGTGCCAAAGGTTTTATTATTGTTTATTTCTAAATGATGATGATTATCATAAAGTTATGCTAGAAGTTGGACCGTGGTTTTGGGGATGAGTGGGACTCTTCTTAGTACAATGGTTTCTAGAATTGGATCTAAATCAACTTTTGGTGACTAGAACTCTTGTTTGGGTACACTTACTTAATCTACCTCTACATTTTTGGACTATGAGAACACAAACTTTGTACTATGAGAACACAACTTTATAATGCAAAACATGCCAACAAACATGTATGTACTTGACACTTACCAATAGGCTCGTCCCATGCATACTGAAAAAAAGGGGCCCGAACCTAAACATAAAATTTGGAAGCATCTCCTTTTAGAAGGTATGATGATTGTTGATGGCCCTTTATCTTTTTTCAAAAGGAAACTCTCATATTCATGTGCTTGCTTCACTCTCATTGTTGAAACATCCTGGTCATTTATTTCCCCTTGGTCACCTTATAGTTTTTCACTTGCACAAGTGTGTTCCTCAATCTTATGTTTGGAGTCATTCTCTCTCTCTCTCTCATATTTCATATATGCATTCTCATGGGGTTCTTGAAGAGGTGATGTGATAATTGGGTGGACATAGGTAAAGAAAAAAGAAAGGAAAAAAAGGTAGGATTGAAGACTTCTTCAAAGAATAAATTTCTATTGAGTATCATTTAATGCTTGTTTAGTTGTTTATGTATAACTACTTAAAAAACAACACTTAGTTTCTTTGTATATGGTATACCTGAAGAATGTGTTTTTTATGCTTTATGGTAATCAAAAATAAGATTTAAAAAAAAAAAATTTTCAAGTAAGAAAATAATAATTTATAATTAAATTATAAAAATAAATAAATCATGATATTTGATTATAAATAAAAATCAACAAAAACCTAAATTTAATGGTTGGGAGCATTGGTTGCGATACTCTCTACTCATATTCAAATCTAGCTTACCATAACATTTGATTGTTCTTTTCATAGATATAACCCATAATTACAATTTAAAAAAAAAATTGGACCCAAAATAATAATAATAATAATAATAATTTTACTATTCCACCCATAATAATTAATAATTATTGAAAAGTGACATAATTCTAACCCATAGATCAACTTCAACGTTTTTTTTATGAGTTACTTAACCCGATACAATAACATTAAATGCCAATTGATAGCATTAAAGCAAACACCATTCTCGCTGTCAAGCAATGGAAAGAATGGAAAAGCGAGACAAGTTTGCAATTGCTGCAGCTCGCCACCCCATGAAAAAACTCTACCGAGGAGTTCGGCAGAGGCAATGGGGCAAATGGGTGGCCGAGATTCGCCTCCCCCGGAATCGAACCCGTCTTTGGCTGGGCACCTTTGAAACCGCAGAGGCAGCTGCTCTGGCATATGACAGAGCTGCTTACCAATGCCGAGGCGACTGCGCCAGGCTTAATTTCCCCCATTTGTTCTCAGAAAACTGCCGAGAATCGTTAGTCAGTTCCACTAGTGGCAGGAATCCTCGCCAGGATTCTTATGTCAGTTTCACAAGTGGGAGGAATCCTTGCCATTATAGGGGAAATTCTGATCAGAATTATGCATATAACAGCGAACCAGTTCATATAAATGTGTATAAGGGTGACCCAGTTCGGATAACTGCATATAACGGCGAGCCGGTTCAGCGAATTGTATATAAGAGTGACTCAGTTCAGGTAAGTGCACATAACGGTAACCCAGTTGGAAAAACTGCTAGTTTTGAGGAATTCATGCCTGAAAGCTCTAGCAGCCATGAATCCCCAAATGCCCAAGTTGAAAGATTTATATGGGAGGAGGGGGAGGATGAGAATTGGTTGAACAATCTCCCAGTTTTGGAGGCAGACATGACATGGGATGTTCTTAATGGCTCTTCAGACCTTGGGACTGATGGCAATCAAACTCGAACTTATGCATTGCAGACTGAAAATCCATGTATCACCTCTGGTGAGTTTGAATTTCAAGGGGTCTGGCTGGGTTGTTGTTGTGAATGAGTAAAAACCCTGTCTTGCTGCATTAGCCTTTAGAAATTTTGCAAGTTAGTTCAGTTAACTAGCTATGTATCCATCGATTAGCTAATTTATTATGCATCCATTGTTTTCTGGATGTTTTTGACAAATTCTAAGCCAATAGATTGTGATGATAAACAATTCTGACTCAAGATTATCAAAATTTTATAACAGGTTTCTGGATGTTTTTGACAAATTCTAAGCCAATAGATTGTGATGATAAACAATTCTGACTCAAGATTATCAAAATTTTATAACAGGCTTCTGTGAACCTCCCAACTCAGATGAGAGTGAGAATATGGATAGGTTCCTACCTCCCATCCTAACCTTCGGTGAGAACATGGGTGGGCGCCTTCTTCCTAAACCCAGGCTAAGGTCAGAACATGGGTGGTTTGGGAGGTAGTTGCTAGAGTTATATTTGGTGACTCTATTTGGTCGGTTGAGCTGTGGATAAGTGGCAAATTGGTGCGATTTTTTTATCACTGATATAGGTTTGATTTTAAGTTGGGAGTTCTTATTCTCATCTCGAGTATTGAAAGTGATATATTTTAAGAGTGATAAAATATAAGTCCTTTACTCCAACCAAAAAATAAAGAATATTATTCAAAATAAATATATATAAGTTATATTTAACCTGGCTAAAGGACCCAAAAAAATCCCCAAAGCTCTAGCTCTGGTGATTTTGTGAGTCAAATGGTGTCTCCTGAGAGTGGATGCAATCTAAAAGCCTGGGATGACTGTCAGATCTTGGTGACGGGCCATAACTTTGATGAATGCCAGAGCTTGCCAGTTGTAGTTTTCAAGTTAAAATGTAAGTTTTGGTTCAATCAATACAAATGAAAACCTCATTGGCATTCAGTGTGTTTGAGTATTGAATGGTCAATAATTGCTTTACTCTTTGACCATGGACTTTGTATTATCAAGGCTCGGAGTGATTTTCTTGCTTTTGGCATTTTTACATTTCAGGATTACCATGCTTGGTTGTTCAGCTTGGCAATTTTTCAGGTTTTAGATTCTTAATTTTAACTCGCAGAGCTTAGGACTCGAGCATAACTTTATTGATTGGTGAAATCCAGAAATTATATCAACAAAACTTTGTATGTATTAGGTAGCCACCTGATAGCTGTTGGCTTTTTGAGGTGCAAACCATCTTTACCTTTAGAAATCTTTTGCATCCTCAGTTTTTGGCAGTACTATGGAAACCTATCAGATTATGTGTCCTCTGTACATAAATTTTGCTCAAACATATCTCCTGTGTGGCAATGCTAAGTGCTCAAACATATCTCCATGCTTATTAGACACCCAGTTATAAGCCAATTATGGGTCATGGCATTGGAGGGCAGATGCCTCTTCATTCTTTTATATTATCATAAATTCTCCTTAATTCTATTATATTGATCAGTTTACCTGGACAGCTGTAAAGGCTATGGGCATTTGTGAGTCCCAATGTAAATATACAGAGGGCTGTTTCATCAAACAGTTAAATTAATATAAAATTGGAACTCATACAGAGCAGTTTGTACAGAAATTCTCGTAAGAAGTGGACAAAGCTCCACTAAAATATATTATTTTTGTAGATTTGTAAAGCACCTTCAGATTTACTGTAACTCTATTCTCAACTAACTTGCAAGTCTTGATCTAATTTAATCTACTCCAACTTCTGAGACAGGGCAAAACACTCCTAAATCTGTATTTCCATGCATAATCAGGATTTGATTTTGGTTATGACGTAATTTTTTTTCGTGTGGTTTACAGCCTTGGCTTTTGTGGCCAGGGCTTGCGAGTTGCTACATCCACAGTAATAATTTTAAGAGGCCCATCCAAAGGGGCTTCGTCTTATTGGCTCCAATTTTGAGAGCCTAACCCCGAAAAACCCAGAAAACTGGATTCGTGAGAATTGAACCTCTGAAGAGCAGTTTGTACAGAAATTCTAGTAAGAAGTGGAAAAGACTCCACTAAAATATATGATTTTTGTAGATTTGAAAAGCATCTTCAGATAAACTTTAACTTTATTCCCAACTAACTTGCAACTTCTGAGACAGGGCAAAACACCCCTAATCTGTTTTTCCTTGCATAATCAGGATTTGATTTTGGTTATGATATAATTATTTTCTTTTTTCGTGTGGTTCAAAGCCTCTGCATTGTGGCCGGGGCTCACTACATTCACAGTAATAATTCTAGGAGGCCCACCTAAAGGGGCTTCGCCCTATCGGCTCCAATTTTGGGAGTCTCACCCCGAAGGACCAAGAGAATTGGATTTGTGAGAATTAAACCTCAGGCCTCAATATCTACGATCTTTGGAATCAAAACTCTAACCAATTGAGCTACCCCTCAAGACTGCTTATAATATAATTTTCTAAAAAAAAGTTATGACATATCCAGAACTACTTTCATATATATACAAGAATTATGAACTCTGTAATTGTAACTTGCATTCTAATTAAGATGCAGAAAACATGCAAAATAGACGAGGCATTGCACAACATATAATCTTCAATATTGGAAAATCATCTTTCTATTTGTTTTTGTATATCGATATTAGATTGAAAAAACCTGTATATCAAACTTTCATCTCTCATATTTTGTGTAAATCCCCAACAAAAAGCCGGTCTGCATCATGTTCAAGTAGCAACAATATAGTTGTTGGCTTACTCACAGGTTCAATATTCAATATATAGATCATTTACAACAGTAATCTTTCACACAAATAAAAAATAAAAAATGCAAGACACAAAGCCTGCAAGCTCTAGCCATCTATCTATCCACCAAAGTATAATAGATTTTTGGATGTTCAAAATCCTACGGATTTAATTGAAATGCTAGCTAAAGATTTATTAGCAGAGAAATATAAATATTATAAGATCTCTGTTAAATATTGATGCATCCATATGGAAGCTTATTGTCACGTGTTAAAGATACTTGGAATAGATTTATGTAAATCTATGACTGTGAAATGAATCGCTCGGTTTATTAGCAAATTATGGCCACTTTAAATGTTGGTTTTGATGATAAAGAGGTTAAAATCAGTGAAATCTACACTTTGGTATGCATAATTGGGGAACTTGAAGAAGACCTTGGCACCTATAGTTATAGAATACATAAAATTGTTGTTAACTAATTTAAGAGTGGTTTGGGAGCTTTTACTCTATTGAAACTATCGTAACAAAATTTCGGTTTTTGGTTTTCTCGACACTTTATGTCAAATATTTAAATATGGTTATAATTTTGAACTTTTAAATATTAATATTTTTTTATTTATTAAAATTTAGTTAAAATTTAGTAAGTAAGATAAGAGTGGAATTTGATCTTTGAGTAAGATTTAAAATTGCTTTTCATTGATTAAAAGTTCATCTTTTTTGGAAGGAAGGAAATATGTTATCGATCTAAGATCTAAAGGCTTCTAACAAGAGTGGAAGCATGTCTCCTTTTTTTACAAGAACGGTTATGAGACTTTTAGTATTAGCTTCTGGCTAAACGGCTGCCAGCGGCCTTACAACAACATTTTCAGGTCCAACTACAACAATAACCCAGTAATACGGGGCGTAGTCACTCCCTTTGCAAAATTCTTGGTTTTAACTAAACATAGACAGAGATTTCCATAATGCCGCAAACAAAATATAAACCGATACAACATAAAAGATTCAGCTGCCTTTAACTATGGGGCTGCCTCAGCAGTCCATCTTCAGCTACTTGCCGTGTTCCTTGAGCAGCTCCTGAACCTGCTTCTCCAGCTCTGCCATACGATTCTTTAGCCCCCCTGTGATATTGGCAATGTCCTTCATGTTAGTCATATTATCATCAAAGATTTCTTCACGGATTTCCTTGAGTTCCTGGGTCATGGCCTCCCAGCGAGTCGTTCCAGTCTTCTGCATTCTGGTCTGCTTTACCTCCAATCAGTTCAGAGCCTCCTTAATCTCGTCCAGATCATGCTGGATCAGACCCAATCTAGTCTCGATTTGAGGGGAGGACGGGCTTGTCTCCATTTTCCAGACCGTGATCTCCTTTCAGGCTTAAGCCTTGAGCACTGGGATTCTCTGAGAGCTTTGCGGGCGCTTCCTTCTCTGCCAATAGAGGATGTGTGGGCACTTAAACGTCCTAATAAAGGATCGAGCTGCCTTCTCCTCCTGCTACAGTGAAGATACTCGCCGATTTCTTCATCATGCGTGCTCTGGATTCTTTTCTCCCTGGTGGACTGCAATTGGAGCCAATTTGCAGCTTTGGTACTGAGTAGCAGAGCCATGTGACGGCCTGTATGATTTGTCCTCTTGTTAGCTGGATTTTTAGTCTGGTTTTTGGCTTTATAATGAGGTCGCCCAGTCTCCAATACCTCAAATCTGCACGTGATCATAATGGCGTCCTTCATTTTAAAATTTACTGGAGATATGGGGATCCTTACTATTCCATCATCCATTGCGCTAAGGAATTGGATCATGATTCTCAATACCGTTGATGAGGAGAGCTCCCTTGTTCAGGGAGGTACCAATATTAGCTTCGTGGTCTACCCCTTGGTTGAAGGTTCTGAGGACGTGATAAAACTTAATTTCATCAAATTCTTTAAGGTGGTTTAAAACTTTCCGGAAGTAGTGGCCCAGAACCATATTTTTAGGGGCCTTTTTCAGGTTTAACGCTTGGATAATGATGCTGGAATACCCAATGACAATCAAGTTCTTGATGAAGAGCCTTCGAGCCTGAGACAGTCCCTGCCAGAGGGCTAAAATTTCTGCTATGTTGTTGGTATTCTGGCCCAGCCCCCAGGAAAATTTGAGAACAGTTTTCCCTGAGCTGTCAAGTAAGACACCTCCACTTCCCGAATTTCTGGGATTCCCTTTCGAGGCCCCATCCACATGCAGCGCATGCTTCTCCAGCGAGGATCTCCACTTTATGAACTCTAGTTCTTCCAGCCTTATTTCCCAGGGAGAATACTGCTTGAGAGTTTTCTTGATTCTGGTAAGGAGGGAAGAGTCAAGATTATGAAACCAGCTGTATTCATCTTTGTCAGCAGTTGCCTCATTGTTGATGTTGGAGTTTGAGGCTACCAGATCTTCCAGGAGCACTTTCACCTTAAGAGCTACTTGATGCGGAGTCCTCGCCGTGTCCCTAAATATCCTGTTGTTTCTTTCCAGCCACAGCTTCCAGCAAATGATTTTTGGAACCCACATCCAGCACTATTTTAAGAGCTTCAGCTTAGAGAAGGAGAAAGGGGCTGTCTCAAGCCAATAGGTAAACATCGAAGTAAGAGAAGGAGGGGGGGGCAAGTTCAGTTGACCAAGGATGACATTCCAGAGCTCTAAAGAAAAGGTGCATTTAAGGAAAAGATGATCAGAGGATTCCTCATGGCAGGCACATAACGGGCATCTTGAAGGCCCTTCCCATCCTCTTTTTTGTAAATTGTCCCAGGAAAGGATGCTATCATGCAACAGAGACCAGCAGAAAATATCTATTTTGGGGAGGGAGGGATGATTCCAAAGGTTTCTCCAGACGGTGGGGTCAGGGGCTGCCCAAGGGATAGCCAGCAGAGTTGAGTAACCAACAGTCGTTGAATAGTGACCAGTTGAAGAGCCCCAACCTAGTTTATCCTTCTTTTTGGCCGATAAGGGGCTGAAACCTTGAAGAGCGTCCAAAAGGGACCGCACTTCATTTTCCAAGTTTTGAGGGAAGGCCCCCAGGTCCCATTTATTCCATGTATCGTCAGTATTCCAAACTGAAAGGTCCCAAAGGGTGATTTTACTTTCAGAGTGAAGCCAATTTTTAATGTTGACCATCCCCTCCCGGTGTTGTAAAGGAGGCTGTCCTAACAGAGAATCATCCATAAACTTGATTTTTTTACCATTCCCCGGGATCCAGGTGAGATTGGAGGATATCATATTAGTGGCTTTCAGGCAAAGAGAGAGGATGGGGGAGCCTTTCCTGGTACGAGGGGGCCGTTCCAGGCATCTTTCTTTATGACCGAAGAAGTATTTGGTCCGAAGAGCTTTGGAGCTCCAAGTGGTTTTACCACTTATCATTTTCCAGAGAATATTTCCTCCCATGGCCACATTTTGCGTGGCTACATCTCTGATTTGCAACCCTCCTTCCATCTTTGGAGCTTTGACCTTATCCCAACTGATTAGGTGCATTTTCCTCCCTTCGCTTCTTCCCCCTTCCCAAAGAAATTTTCTCAGAAGTCTTTCAATGTCTTTCACAATTCCTTTCGGGGCTAGGAGGATGGAAGCTTGGTAAATAGGCATGGCAGTAAGAACAAAGTTTATGAGGATAAGCTTCCCCACTTTGTTTAGCCAGTTGGTTCCCCAGGCCATGATCCTGTCCTTAAGCTTGTCCATCATTGACGTCCAAAGGCTGTTTCTTGAGGTTGTTTTAGCAAGCGGAATTCCAAGATATTTGATGGAGTCCCACATGATGGTTCCTTCCATTTCCAGCACCCTGGATATGTTAATCATTTCATTAGGAGGACAGTTCCAACCGTAAATTTTTCTTTTCCTCAGGCTGATTTCACTACCTAAAATTTCTGTATAGGCATCCAGCTCTCTCTTGAAAGATCTAGCTGTGGAGAGAAAGGCATGGCCCAAGAGGAGGGTATCATCGGCGAATTGAGCGTGATTAATTCTCTTAGCTCTCGAAGAGATCGAAAGACCTATCAATAATCGATGCTGAAGACTCTTGTCTAGCTGGAAACTGAGAACCGAAGCTTGAAGGGCGTAGAGTAAAGGGGATAGAGGGCAACCCTGTCTAATCCCCCTAGTGGCTTGGAAGAAGTCTGCAGGCCTTCCATTAACCAGAGGGGCAATCCAAGGCCCCGAAATACAAGCTTTGATCTAGCTGATCAACTGAGGATGAAACCCCATCTTGTGCATCACAGCAAAAAGAAAGTTTAGCCGGACTCTATCAAAAGCATTAGCAAGATCCAGTTTGACTATCATACCTTTCTCCTTTCTTTGACAGCTCGAGTGAATTGCTTCTTGCACTAGGATAATGTTGTCTTGAATATGTCTGCCCTGAATGAAGCCTCCCTGGTTCTCCGAAATGATCTTGGGAAGAATTTTTTTTATTCTGTTTGCTATGACTTTAGTGATGATTTTGTATCCAGTATTGTAGAGCGAAATTGGGAGAAATCTGGCGAAGTTTTGGGCCCCTTTCTCTTTGGGAATAAGAGCTAGAAAGGAGGAGTTGTTGCTCCCTCCTATTTTCTTGCAATTTTGAGATTTTCTCACCACTTTGACCAGGTATTTTTGGATAATGTCCCAGCAGGCTGTGAAGAATCTGGTCGTGAATCCGTCAGGTCCAAGAGCTTTGTCAGGATTCATCCCATGAATAGCTTTGCTGATCTCCTCAGAAGTTATAGGGGCCGTCATCATTCTATTGCCTTCTTCATTTACGAGCTTGGAGACAACAGAAAGCGGGTAGTGATCCAGCCTTGGAAGTATCTCCATCTCTTCAGTGTACAGATTTTAAAAAAACGAGTGCGCTGCCTGTTTTATTTCGTCAATTTTTTTGAAGGTTTGCCCCTGGGAATGGATCTCTCTGATAGTATTGTGGTTCTTTCGTGATTCAGCTTGTTTGTGGAAGAAAGACGTGTTTTTATCACCTGCTTGGAGCCAGGTACTACGTGATTTAACTCTCCAATAATCTTCCTCTCTTCTCAGTGCTTTGTGAAGCTCCTTTTGCAAGTCAATCTCAGCGTTTAGCAGATCCATCGTGGCCAGTGTAGACTCCATTTGTAGCTGATGATTTTCTAATGCCCTTTGAGCTTTTTTCCTTTCTAGGATGGGGGAAGGCAGATTCTTGGCCCAATTTCTGAGATCAGCTTTGAGCCTTCTCAGCTTTTCTTCCCAAATGAAGAAAGGAGATCCCGAAACATTCTTTTGCCAGGACGCTAAGACCAAATCGTGGAATCCCTCCATTGAGACCCAAAGGGGGCTGAATCGGAATGGGATCGGGCCCAACTTTTTTTCTGTGGACAAAGTGAGCGAGATAGGCTTATGGTCCGAAGTGCATGCTTGGAGAATTTCAGAGGAAGCGAAGAGGCCCAGCGTCAGGAAAGAGGAATGAACTAGGAACTGGTCCAGCCGCGCTAACATGTGCCCTAGTCCCACTCTTTTATTGGACAAGGTAAATTTGCCTTTGGTGGGTTTGATATCATCCAGATCCCAGTCCAACATGATATCTTCAACCCATTCCCTTGTCGGGTCTCTTACAAGAGAGCCTCCTTTCTTTTCCCAAAGGGTGAGAGTGACATTCATATCACTGGCGAGGACAATATTCTCATGAATATTAGATGCCAGGAAAGAGTTCATTGTTTCCCAGCATTCTTTTTTTTCCCAAAGAAGAGCTGGGGCATAGATATTAACAAGGCTTACCATATGTCCCAAGTCTTTGTGCAACAACTTCGTAAACAACCAGTGAGTGGTGTTGTATTCATCAAGGAGAGCGAGCGATGAGGAATTCCAAAAGGTGGCTATCCCTCTTGAAGCTCCCCTAGCGCTTACGGCTCTACCTTCTCCTTTCTTCCAAAATTTTTTGCTAGCCTGGATGATCTTAGGCTCCTCCATTTTCGTCTCCTGGATTAGAAAAACATCTGGGGAAGACATTCTTACTAGATCTTTGACTGCTTCTTCTTTGGACTTACTTCCCAGCCCTCTGCAGTTCCAGGAGACGTATTGCATTTAGGAACCGGAGGGGGGAGGTGTGGCTCCTTTCGAAGCCTTACCTTTTTTTGTAGATCTCGTTTCAATCATATCCGGAATGGTTTGCTGAAGCCCTGCTGTTACGTCCCTATATGATTTCTCCTCCATTTTTTTTCTCTATAGCTTCCTTCCTCTTGGGACCTTCTTAGGGGTTCCAACTGAGCTGCTGGTCTCTGTAGTCCCCCCATCTGAATCCGCTCCAGTTTTGGTGCCCAGAGAGATGTGTTCCTCATCCGATTTCGAAGGGTCTTCTACTTGATGCGTTCCGTTGACAGGTCTTGGACTTCCTGAGGGGGCCGAGGATTGAGAGGCTATATCGATGGGGTCTTTACCAGGTTCCTTTGATTGACCTGTTGATTCTTTCATTGGTTCCTTTGGTGGGCTTAGGTTTGAGGCTGATGGGTGATTCACCTGCACATTCTTTTTCGGGCCTGCGTTGGCTTTCTTAACCTTTTGCCATCCTTCAGCATCTTCCTTTTCAACTATTTGGTTCTTTGGACAGTTTCTCTGAAAATGCCCATGCTCTTGACAGGTTCTGCATTTGAAGGGTAGGTGCTCATAGTCAACTTTCTGGTAATGGGACCAGGATCCAAGAGATATCTTCACAGCCTCCGGGAGGCCTGCCTCCAGGTCAACTTCCATGCATATTCTGGCACAGTTGTAAATGGACTTATTGTCTGCTTTGTCAACGAATTTACCTATTCCATTCCCTATCTTCTGAAGAGCTTCATAATTCCAGCAATGAACCGGCAGATTGGGTAGCCTGACCCATACAGGCACCTCCTTAGGAAATTCCACCGTGGGGTCGAAATCCGGGGTCCAACGGTTCAGGTACAGCCCCTAGGTACCCATAAAATATGGCCCATTTCTGAATATAAGATCTTTGTCTTCCTTGTTTATAAACTCAAAGAGGAAGAAGCCACTGCTTAATGGGTAACAGGTGACTCCTTTTTTGAGGTGGGGCTTCCAGTTTCTTTGGATCCAATCATCTGTTGTTTTTGCTGAGGGCCATAGCCCCATGAACTGGCCGACTAGACCTCTCTCGGAGAGAGCAAGGCTATTTTTACTGACTGTGTCTCTGGCAACGCGATTTCTGGGATTTCTTCAAGCTTTTTAATGAATTTTGGGACTGAGAGGGAGGCTTTGCGCTTTCCTCCACTGGCAATCAGCCTCCTGAAAGCGTCCTCATCAAAGATCGGAGGGGGAGGGTCCGTATCCCCACCCCCAGGGGCGTCCATGGCCGAGAAGCTGCGCTCCTGAACGCTCCAAAACCTAGCGTGCTCCTCACGCTAGAACGCTCCTCACGCTTCACTGTTTCCTAGGTGGAAGCATGTCTCCTTATGGACCACTAACAAATTATTTTTAGGTGACATGGTTTTTTTTAATAATGGTGATGAGTCAACTCACACTTGCGGATAAGAGCTAGTGATGGTTGTTCTCACTAATGTTTGACACCTGAACTTACAAAAAATAGTGGAATTTCAACTAGAATAACTAATGCTCAGGTTTGTCGTGTCCCCATCCATCGTTTTGACCAATAGGGGGATATATTTACAAATTACAGGTTTTTAATTTTCACCCCATGAGTCATAATTCAAATTCATAGACAATTAAATGTGTGCGCAGATACATAAATAGAAAACACAACAAAAATAAAACTCTATCCACATATACATGCATATACAAGCATAATTAACATAGGCATAGAATAACATCATTATGCATTCAAATACAAAATAAATATTCATCTTTAAACAAATAAAATCCAAGCAATTGGTTGTGTAAGAGCAATTTTCCATCCAACTGTATGCACTCTGCTCAACATTTTTTTTTTGCTGAGAAGCCACCCCCAAGTTGGGCTATGAGGCCACAAGGGCAAATAAAACACATATAGACTTCTCTCTCTTATTCCACAACTTATTTTTGTCTCAATGCTTAGCCAAACGCTCATCCAAAGTTCTACAAGAATCTCACTCGGCCATCACAGTCATGACAGTGCTTCCAACTTCCACACATAACACAAAGAAGACATTTATCTTCTATGATCTATGGTTCACTCAGAAAATCCAACTCTTATAGTGATCACCAGTGTGTACCGTAAGAGTCTAATATGTTGTATGATGTTGGAGAACCTCGTCTAGCATTAATTTATGGTTTCTCAAGCATTTAAGAGTAACAAAACTAAATGGGTAAAAGTTTATTTCTCGTCCAACCTCTTTGCTTACTTACAACCATCGTCTTTTTTCTCAATTCTGCATTTTTTTTCCCAAATTGAAAATTATTGTTAATGCGAAGTCTAGTAATGATAATGAACAACAAAAAAGAAAATAACTTTGTAATGTAAAATCTACTGTAAATATCTACATGAGAGTAATGGATGATAAACTCCAAAAGAGATGAGAGAATGGTGGAAAAGACGACTGACATAAGTTTCGACCATAGAAGAGGACTTTTACAACAGTCATAGAAGTATATTTATCTCATGTTTTTATAACTACATGAGAAGACTTTCCCACTAACCTCATGCATGCATTCCATAATTAGATACAACAATGAGAATGAAATAATTGGTTCATTTAAATCATATGACAACAATGGATGAGTTCTAAGGTTGACGTGACTTAGCAATAAATGATTTAATCTTCCATATGCCCCTTTTCTTAGCCCCCTAGTTCTCTTTACACAACCATTTTAGATTGTTTTATTATTTTTTCAACTAATATTTACATAGCATTTGAGTTAGTATTATAAGTGAATTATACGGTCCATAACTAAATATTTACATTATACATGTCTAATCATCCGTTAGTCAAGCCTTTGCCTTTAGCTTTGTACTAGTATTAGCATATTTACATGATTTGATTTAATATATTCCGAGTCAAAACGAGGGGGTATTATAGCTCATTCCTCGTTGGAATAACACATTCTTTAGTGTTTGCTCAAAACTAGATCAAAAATAGATATGAAACTCTTATGGCATCCTCTAGCTCCCATGTAGCCTCATCGGGACCAAAGTGCTTCCATTGCACCTTTACTTATTCGATGTCTTGATTCCACAGAAATGTTACTTTCTTGTCAATGATGCATAGTGGCTATGTTTTGAACTCTCCTTTAGGTTTCATTTGGATCACATCTCAATAAATCACATGGTTAGGATCATGTACATATTTCTTAAATAAGGAAAGATGAAAAACATTATGAGCTCTAGTGTTAGCAAAAAATGCAATTCTATATGTAACTGGCCATATCCTCTCAAGTAGTTCAAATGACCCACAATATTTTAGTAACAGTTTGACACAAGTTCCAAACTTCAAGTAACTTTTCTTTGGCCTCACTTGGAGGTAAACATGATTCCCAACATTGAATTTCTTATGCACTCAATTCTTATCTACATAGTTTTTCTGTCTATCTTGGGTTGCCTTTAAATTATGTCTAATCTTTACAATTTCTTATTCCATTTCCTTAAGCATTTCTAACTCTAACATAATTATGTTCACTTGATTATCCCAACTCAGTAGTGCCATGTTGTGTATGCCATACACATTCAAATGGACTCATTCTCAACAATTTTAGTTTCTCATTATTATATGCAAACTCTACCAAGTGTAGATAATCTTCCCAATTGGATGATTTGTCCATCACATACATGCAAATCATGTCTTCAAGTACCTGTTTTTTTATTATTTTCATTGTCCATCTATTTGTGGATGGTAGGACGTGCTAAAGTTCAATTGTTTACCCAAATCTACAATTTTTTTTCTAAAATTACAAGTAAATTTTGTATCACAATCAAATATAATTGTTTTAGGTAACCCATACAATTTGAACATTTATTTCATGACTATTCTTGTTATCTCATAAGTCTTGTAAATAGATTTAACATGAATAAGATATATTGTCTTAGACAATTTATCTACCACAACCGTGATGGAATCATGTCTTTTTGAAGTAGTTGGCAGTTCGGTAATGAAGTCCATAGTTACCACTTCTATTTTTCATTCTAGAATTAGCAATGGATGCAATAAACTTGTTGAGTGCTTATGTTGGACCTTCACTTACTAACATTTCATACATTTAGAAATACACTTCGCAATGTCTTTCTTCATTTTTGGGAAAAAATATTGTTTCCTAGTTGTAGCAGTGATTTTTTGGTGTTTTGGGTGACCAGAATATGGCAATGTATAGATTTCATCTATAACAATTCTCCTCAAATATGTCACATTAGGAGTATACATTCTATTTTTATAAGTAAGAAGTTCATCATCTTCCAAACGATAACCTTCATACCTCTTTTTTAAGTTTTGTTGTTGTAATTAATCTTGTATTTATACATATTATGTCATCTTCAACAAAACAGTCAACATTTTTTTGCAGATCAAATCTGATTGACAAATGATAATGACTACCATATGCATTGCATGCATTTTCTTGATGAGTACATCAACCACTTTGTTTTCTTTACCTTTTTATCTGTTTGATCTCAAAACCAAATTCGCATAAAAATTCCAGCCATCTAGCTTGTCTGGCATTTTGTGTTAGCTACTCAAATAAATACTTCATATCACAATGGTCTGTTCTAAACTCAAATTTCTCGCTCATCAATTAGTGCCTCCACATTTTCAAAGCATGCATTATGGCAATAAGTTCTAAACCATGGGTATCATAATTTTTTTCATGTTCTTCAAGTTTCTTGACTAATAACATACTACATGATTGTCTTGCATAAGAACTTGTTCAATTTCCTATTTATATGCATCATTACACACCATGAAATCATTTTCCAGATTTGCAATTTTCATCATTGTAACACTTGTAACAAGCTTCTTCAATAGTTGGATGTTTTTTTCACATTTTCATGTCCACTCAAATTTTATTCACTTCTGAAATGTGCAACCTTCGAGAATCCTTAAATAAACCTTTTGTAATAGCAAGACCCATATGTAACACTAAATCTGTGTGTTATAGAAGAGAATCTATTTTCCTTAATAATAGATATATAAATAAATGTTGAATGAATAGATGATATGAACATTCAATGATTGGCCCGCTTAATATAGCTTAGGCTTAAATATTGAAGAGTTGCATACTCTCACTTAATATTTAATATTCAGTAACTATTATTAATAATTATTATTAGTTATTATTCATGTATATTATTATTTAATATTTTTATGTTCGTAACGTTTCCCTCCCCTTAACGGGTGCTTGGTACTCAAAACTGAGTGTGTTGATGCCACATTTTGTTCTGAATTTATGTCGACGTTGATTTGAGATAGGTAGTCCAAACTCGTTCTTTTATCTTGACGTGGGTCTGGATCATTTTTGTGTTGTAATTATTTCTGCTTGGATAGAGAACTTCTTGGTCCATACAACTGGTACTTACTTCCCTTCCATTTAAATGCCATGTATTGTTTTTGTAGGTTGGTAGAGTAAGTTCCTAATGATGTAAACCAATGGAGACCTAATATTCACATATATTTACCTCCTTGAGTGGTAAGGCATAACTATTGAGTTGTAAGTTTAAGTTTTGTATTTGCAACAACACCTTGTGACATTTCCCTACTTCTTCTATGTGTCGATCAACGATGGTTGTCATTTTGAGATGTTTCACGGGGTACAAAAAAAGATTAAGTTCATTTTCTCTGTTGATATCTAGTATATTGTGTGTACTTCCAGAGTCGACTATAATTGTGATGTTTTTATCATATATATATCCCGTAAGTCGTAATCTCTTTGGTCATGTATGTTCTGATTTTTTTTCCTTGGAATAAGAGTTGTTTATCCTTAATGTTGTCGCAAATTCTTAACTAAGGTGGAGTATATTTCTTTGTAAGTAATTGTTTTTCCTTCTTTTGGGCATTAACCTCTTTAGGTGTTTTTAAATCCTCTTTCTTACAAGTTTTTTGGATACATGTAATTGTCCCTATTGATACCTCATGTGAGCTTGTTTATGTATCACAATCATATGTATCTTCTTCCGCAAGGACATGCACCTCTTTCCCATTTATGATTTTCGAGTGTGTTGTTGGTTTTTGAATTATTTTCAACTTCATAGCCATATGAATGAGCATTGTTACACTGATGACCAGGTGACCAACTATATTTGCAATATCTACATTGTGTCTTTTTCTCTTGCAAATAACTTTTGTCAAATTTTGCTTTAGATATGCCTTCTAGTTTGAGTTTTTTTGTTTTTGTTTTATGCATTGTTACTTCTATGTTCAATATATCATGCATCTTCAACTCATTCTGTATATATGGTTTAAGACCTCCTAAATAGTTTTTGAGTCGTTGTTTGCCAGATAATCCAAATGTTGATTTTTTTTAGCAGCATCGAGAGCCATTCTCTTAGGAGAATGGAGACACCTGGTCCAAGACCACGGTGTAGACTCAACCCAGTGTTGAGTGACCATTCAGTTGAATGGTATATATCTGGTCCTTGACCATGATATGGACCCAGCTCTGCCATAGGAAGACTCAACGCAGTGTTGAGTGACCATTTTGTTGAATGATAGACATCTAGTTCGAGACCACGATGTGGACCAGTCTAGTACTGGTAGACTCAGCTTAGTTTTGAGTATCCATTCTCTTGGAGAATGGAGGCACTTGGTCTATTACCAAGTATTTGACCTAGGGTCAAATGATGCAGCCCATGGCTAAGGCACCTAGTATGTTACCAAGAAGGCACTGTAAGCCCTAGACTTGGTCTAGGCACGTGTGACACTCTGACCCTTGATCTATGGGTTGTGTGTACTTATCCAAGACTTAGCTACCCTTGGTTAAGTTACCCTAGTACCTGATCTTGGTGTCAAATAGAGTGTGTGATAAAAGCATCAGTAACTCTCTTGGTTTATGATGATGTACTTTGAATGGAATCAAAAAGACCACATGTGATGACCATAGGGGCACTTGGAAGAAGGATAAAGTCAAAAGTCAAAAATACATAAGGACTTTTGGACCACAAGAAAAGGGACCACAGGTGAAATTCAAAGTTACATAAGGACTTTTGGTAAAAGTAAAAAATACTTAAAGGACCTTTTAGTAAATGGTAAAAGTGAAATTAGTAAAGAATAAAATATTATTATTTTGTTTTTCCTAATTTTTGTCCACTTACAGGTGATTGAAGGTTATAAAAGAAGATCAATTCATTTCATTATTACACATTCACTTGCTCTCATAGGTACTACTGCTTCCGGAGATCTCTCAGCAAAACCCTCATCCAGGGTTTCTTCATTTTTATCTTTTTGTCTTAGGGTTTGACAAACCCTCATCTTCAGCAGTCAAATACATTTCCAGATCTCGGGAAGTTGTGTTTTCTTCTCTGTGGCAGCCCTATTCCTCCACAATAGCCTTCTCCTTCTTCTCAGACAGTTGGGGTTTCCTCTCAGCAGCTTCCTTCTCTCCTCGAGTAGCCCTGCTAGCTCCACAACAAGGCCTGGGAGCACATATGGGCACCCATTGTAGGGCCCGGGAGCTACAACAGAGCTCTGGGTATCTAGTTGCTCACAACAAACCCAGGTTTCCCGCTACAGGCATTGGGCTGCTAGATAGCAGACCCGGAGGGCTTCTAGGTAGGCCTTAATGCCTCTACCCAACATACAGGGGTCTTCCCACCACTTCAACAGTAGCAAAAGGGTTCACGTGATGCCCAAACAGCCATGGGAATACTGTCTATCACTCGGGTAGTCACGGGCAGAGACAGAAAACATTCTGGACAGGGCAGAAATCAAATGGGCAGGCACTGACATAGATCCGGGAAGGAACTGATAGAGATTCGGGCAAGTAAAATTAATTCTGGGAAGCCTGCAATAAATTTCGGTCAGTCTGTAAATTCCGGGCAGCCTGTATAATTTTTCCGGGAATATCTTATAATATTCGGGCAAACTGTTTTTTGGCAGTCTTGATCATTTCCAGGAAGATCTGGAAATTTGTACATCTAGGGTTTGAAACCCTTAGCCTGAATCTTGCTATGAAAAATTATTTGTAACTATGGTTTGACCCAGATTAGGGTTTAAGGAACTTTTTGAAGAATTTTCTAAGTCATCTCATTTACGAGATGAGCTACTAATGCTTTTTGGGGTTTTGACCTTTGAAGGTTTCCCTTATGAAAAAAAATCTTGTGTTCATGTGTCCATTGTGTTGATGTGATTTTTACTGCACTTGTCATTTGTGTTTTCATTAAATCTACAAAATTTTCAAGTATTTATGCTAATGATAAAATTCAACACCAAACACTTGTGTGGCAAGGGATTCCCACTGATGTGTGAGTTCCTCAATATTACACGGGTACGCATTTTCGAACCCCAGAAACGAGTTTCCTCGTCCCCACACGTTTTTGAAACAAAGAGAGGGGATTGGGGTTGTTTCCAATGCGTACCCAAAACCGGAAATGACTTGAAACACAAGGGGACATTGTTTCCTCGAAATATGGAAATGGGTACAAGTTTCCTCCATTGAATGGTCCAAAATATGATGCGTTGTTGGCCCTAGGAAAATACAAGAAAAGATAATCAAAATAATGTTCAAAAAGAGGATGTTTTCAGTCACAAGACAAGCAAATACCACGACGGAAGGAGATGTGATAAAAGAGGAATATAGCAGGTCGAGACGAGGATTTCAACCTATTTTTGGTAAACAATTAGTTAGACTAATAGTATACCTTTGGGAAATAAAGCATGATTGTAAATTGGGCCGATAGTGCCTATTTTTAGATGTAAGGGAGCGGGTTAAATTATTAAGACAACTTGTCAACTGATAATTGAGAACCAGTCGACGGGTAAAGTATGAGTTGTAAAAGCCTATAAAATTGATCCAAGCTGTGTGTGAACGACATAAGACAAAATAGAAGAGATAACACATATACGATGAAGAAGAAGAAAAAAAGGATAGAGACCAAAAACCAGAGAGTGTGAGAGGGGAAAAGAAGTAATTGATTGTAAAGAATATCTAAAGAAGAGTCTGCAAGCTGTGTGGGCATACCAAAGGATTTCAAATTATTACTCATGCCAGATGAAGAGTACCTTTGTGGTTTTTTCTGGATGGGTTTCCGCGTTAAACTCTGTGGCTTTGTGTCTCTCCTGATTGTGTCTATGATTGAATGAATATATGTCGTGAATCAATCTGTTAAGTATGTCGAGCATCATAATGATATAATTGGTATATTATTGCATGTTTAGTAATATAGACTATATGTTGTGATGAATGTTGTCAGATCAATGTATTCTTTGATGATGTATGTATGAAGACATAATTCTATTTCCCAATTTCGATCGAGTGTCTTGATTTCTAGGCTTCATGCAGAACAAATTAGGGTTAATGCAACATTCTAGAGGAGTAAAGTGTCATGATTTCTAGAGTAGAAGGTTTTAGGGTTCAACATATTACTAGTGTAATGTCTACACATCATGCAGAGGAACGTAGAGAGAAAAATGTCACAACAGGAGTTGTTGAAGATTGAGTCACACTTTTACCAAATATTATGAAAGGAGAGTGCGCAGGGAAAAAATGGTCCTCAATATTGAGGACATAGGTTTTAATAAGAGTGGGAGAGAATAAAGCATATCATGATGGCAGGCAGACTGAATGCAGACATAACTTCTTCTCTCACTTAAGGAGAGAATTTACTTGATGGGGAATTATGGAGGAGAACCCAAACATATAGAACACAATTAATAGGATGGTAGGAAGAATGGAAAGAGATAGAAAGACACATGCCACACATATTATAACATCTCTAATACCATTGTTATGTGCCCCAATTGGGCAAACAGGAAATTAACCACAAAGACAAAAGAGATTGGTGTCAAAGCACACCTTCTTCTCATTAATTAATTAATTAATGTACATATATACAATGAGAAGTGACCCTTGGACTTCATATTCCAAGAGGTTTCTTGGACTCCTTGGTGACTCTTGGTCTACCCTTAGACTTATGGTCTTCTTTGTATGAGAATATTCCTCACACCGAGGATTAGTCTCCAACAAAATGGTTAACTACCGAAACTTCATATTATAGTAGCGCACTATTGAAAATGAAAACCAAGTTAGGAAATAACTCATAAGGTCCAAATAATCATTAATACATGGAATATTCATCTTTCTAACATTATTATTCATTTGAAGTTCATAGGAGTGGATATAAGTAATGATGGATGAAAATAAGTTAATGTGTGACAATGAATGTGTAAATGAGTGAAAGATCAAAGGAAAGTGATACAAAACTAGTGAAATGATCTTTAAAACATGTCAAATTTGGGTCCCAAGGGCCCAACACGCAACCAATGTCGCAAGTCACGAATCAGTATGGCTTCAGAAGCTTCTTACAGGATTATTTGATCAGGAGCTTCTTACAGGATTATTTGATCAGGAGCTAGAGATGACCTTGATACATTGTGATTTAAACTTGTGTCAAGATTTCGAAAAATCCAGTATTTCATGACAGGTTGAAGAACATTGAGATCAAATATCACTTCATCTTAGACATGGTGCAAAAGGGAGCAATGAATATCCAATACATATTCAGAAATGAGTAGAAAGCAAACATTCTCACCAAGCCTCTGACTAAGGAAAAGTTCGTATACTTTAGAGACAAGCTTGGTGTGATGAAAAATGTGGGCCCTCGCTAAGAGGGTGTGTTGATGTTACTCCAGTTTGTACCATTGTGCAGATGTTCTCCCAAATTGGTCATGCTAATTTGACCAAGGGGGAATGGTACATTCACCCTCGGATCCTTATTCATATGGATAGAGGTGAATGGACCAGGTAGGGAAGTCTTTCTCCCATTAACTTAAGTCATATGGCTTGTGGAGATTGGCCCCAAGGTTCTCTCACATTTCCTACTCCAAGATAGACTGGTTTATTCTATATTAGAGTAGATTTGACTTGCTTATTTGATAGGATATTTCATCCCCTTGTTGATATGTAAGTCTATTCTAATGTCGAATTGATGTAGACTCTAATAGGTGTCTGAGACTTTGTAGTGGGTCTATTCAACGTTAGAGCTCTATGTGTGACTAGGAGGGCATGAGAGGAGATGATCATCAACAAGGAAAATTTTTCTTAAGAAAGAAAGAATTCCAACAATCAAGTGGTCAACAAGGAATATCAACATTGAAGTGTTAAAAAAGACAAGTTAGCCCCCGCAAAAGTACAAGTCATCCCCACATATGAAATTCAAGTGAGTTGAAGTGTATAAATAAAGTTCTCAACATTTCATTTCATCCATCCAACTCATCCAATATCATCTCTTCTTCTGTTGTGCGCAAATCAAGTAGGGAAAGTGAAGATTCAAGAAGCAATTATTGAAGACTCCTACCATCTCTCTTGGGTTCTCTATCCTTCCATGTTAAAGTTTGTACTCTCTTTGTGATTGGGATTCACACTCTCTTTATGATTGACGGAAGTACATTGTGACTTGTATCTTCATGTTGATGTTGCACTTTTATTATTGGAAAATATATTCTTAAGAAAAGTAGTTGGGTTTTCTCCCAAGTTTGGGTTTCTGGGGATAAATGTTGTCTATTGTGTTGTGATTCTCTTTTGTTTTTGTTGCATTTAAAGTTGATTTTTTTAGAGTGTAATTATTCAATGATAAAAGTGGGATGAAATTATTGTTTTAAAATTATTGGGAAGTAATTATAAAGTCTGAAAATTGTATATCCCAAACGGGTGTGGCTCATTGGCATCACTTGATATGAAGTCACTTGTTGTAAAGGAGGTCACGAGATCAAATTCCACCCTGGTTTTTACCTATGTCCCATGTCTTGCAGGCAAGTGTGGAGAACCTAGGTGTATAGTGGTAGTAGGAATGGATCCCTGGACTCCGTTTCATGTGAATACTATCCCAACCCAAGTTGTTGATTCCCCTATTCAACAAAACAAAAACAAAAAATCTGAAAATTGTATAAGAAAATTCAACACACATAGAGAATCAATATCAATGATATCATGTACAAATATGTGTGTTAACCAGTTTCAAGAGTGAATATTGATCCTTATGAAATGGGAATTCCTTATGTCCATGTCGACTCCATTTTATGTGGGTCACTACAAAAAACTCCAACTTTTTCTAGCGCCTTTGTTTTCTTCTTTGAATGGGTTGCTACCAAAACTTAGCACTTTCAATAGAAAATGGTGATTGTGTATATTATATGTGGGGTGAGGTTTTAAAAGGGGTGAAGGGATTCTAACAGCCTGCAGATGTGAGTATTAAAATCATTAAATTTTGGTTCAAACTTGTTGATGTCTGGAAAAATCCCAGGTACCAAACAGTAGGGATTCTCCTCGATGAACAATCCTAATTAGATCAAACACCGTTTGGTGTGGGGAATCTGTCTGGTTCACGGTTCTAGATACCGTAGATTAAGTTATTTTAATATTTTACTGGTTACGACCCAGTCCACCGTTTATATGATTTTGTTTAAATAATTAAAAGCAAGTGCCTAAGATAAATGCAGATCTAAAACTAAACTATTATATCCCTAGTCATGGAGCAAATTTAGAGTTCAGAGTAATATACTATAAATGCTCATAAAGGTCTAACAGATACATGTACCAACACAATAACCACATTGACAGTAGAAATAATACCAAAGGTAGCTCTAATATAATTAAACCATTTATTACCCTATCAACACAGACATTTATACAGACAACAGACATTCATGACCAAGGAAATAGTTTCAGGAGGTTAAAACAATCTCACTGTATGATGTACAGAAGCAAGAAGAAATAGTTCTACAGTATGCATTCCACACATTCCGATTAAATCTCTGCACATGCCCTTTGTTCCAGCAAAATGGTCCTTCTTATTAGCAAAGAGGTAGCTCTTTTACAAAAATAGTCCAGAATTCATTCACCAGGCAAAAGTCTCTTCTATGGTGCTCTGCACCCCTATTTATAGTATGCCTATCCATCACCGAGGAGATTCCCAAGATTCTTATTTGCCCACCTGGTTGAATCTAACGGTTTCATAAAACAAATAAATAAAAACAAATTACACAGGTTTTCCCTGATGGAAATACACGCTCCTTTATTTTTCCTGTATCTTTGCATTGCGAAATTGATTTTGATAGTATGTCATAAATCAGACAAGATTGCCTCCGTCCAATCCTGTCGTGCCTACCAGATTTCACAGCTCTGAAATGTTCCATCTTTCGTGTGCATTCAATCTGCGAAATCAACCTCAATAGTTGATATATACCAAACCTTCATCTCAGGCGTTGTAATATGCAGCCCTTTAACCAATTCTGCAGATTTCAAAAGTTCATTTCCCCATGCTTGTTGAATCAGCAGAATTTTTTTCTGTCGTAGATCTAATTCCAAGCAAATCTCAGTCGTTGAAATATGCAGCCATTTAACCGATTCCCAGGATTTTAAAATTTATTTTCCATGAGCATGTTGAATCGGCGATATGCACGTTCATTGTCGATCTGACTCCACCTTTGATCTTGGTCGTTGAAAGATGTTGCCCTTTAACCAATTTCGCGGATCTGAGAAATTTATTTCATTCATGCAAGTTAAAACAACGAAATTCTTCACGACCGTAGATCTATATCTTTGATGAATCCTAGTCATTGAAAACTACAACTTTTCTCGATCTCACAATCACCCATCCTAACTTGGTCAATGATAATACCTGTGAAATACAAAGAAACACCATGAGAGATATATATGATCTGGGAACCATCATAATTCTCATTATTTCAAAATAATGATATGCATCAATTATTAAACATAAAACAGATAATGACCAACACCTTGTTATGCCGACAAATTAATTAGTTTAGGCTTTTAGAGGAGGATTTATGCGTTTCCCCAATGGTTCACAGTAAAAACCAAAATAGAGGTTGGATGGCTCAGTTCATCTCAAAGATGGACCAGGTCTAATTTGAATCGTTAGATCATGTCGCCTTGATAGCTCCTTTCCGCCTTCGCCGAGCTTATGTGACTGTTGATCTATGACTATGGAAAGCGAAACACGGGACTCTAACTTTTTCACGACCAAAATTCTAACTTCCTACATCCACTTCTTCACTTCCTCCATTTTGAATCCTTCTAAGCCATTTATCTATGTGGAAGCTTTCTAAACTGTTGATCTATGCAAAAGTCGGAAAGCGGAAAGTCAATCTTTTCCGAAATTAAACTTTGGTTTTTCCGCCTTTGTATTTCCGCTTCCTCCCTTTCAAACCCATCTAAGTTGTTGATCTATGAGGAAGCTTTCTGATCTGTTGATCTATGTGGAATCTTTCTAAACCGTTGATCTATGCGAAGTCGAAAATCAGAAAGCAGAAATTCACTCTTTTCCGAAATTAAACATCATCTTTTCTGCCTCTGTCTTTCCTCTTCTTCAATTATATTTCCGTGGCAACCTTTCCGCACTGTCGATATTATGCAGGGTGATTCTGGACCATTAATCTATGCAGAATTTGAAAATCAGAAAACGGGAAGTCAGTCTTTTCTGAAATTAAACTTTGGTTTTCCGCCTCCGCCTTTCTGCTTCCGCCCTTTGTGAAAAGAGGAAATCGGAAAGCAGAGAGTCAATATTTCACAAAGTTCAAACCTTAACTTCCTACTTCCGCCTTTTATTTTCTACCTTTCCAAGCCGTTGATTTGTGCGGAAACCTTCTGGGTTGTCAGATCTTTGCAGACTCGTCCCTAGCCGTTGATCTTAAATCAAAGTGGTTTTCTTGTAAGGATGGTTGTGCCTAAGTTTTTTTTACCATAATCACACTTCAAGCTTAGGGAAAAACATTCTGCTCGAGCTTCCAGGAAAGTCTAAGTATGTAGGGAGGGCTTAACTGAGTTAGCAACAATATTAAGGGTGTTTTTAAAACAAAAAATGGAAGGAGAGGCCCTAAAATGTAAAAATTTTGGGGAATCCGTTGCAGCAGTAACAATTGGCGACTAGCTGGTGAACACAGATCTTTGAACAAACTTTCTTTGAACAATATTTCCATATGGTACTTCACTGTGAATGTTCTGTTAGTTTTTCAACATTTAAGCTAGCATTATGTTAGGATCTTTTCACTGCGAGAATAACAAGCACAGCAATAAAACATAAGCACATCACAAGAGACAAGAGACACAAAGAGTTTTGATCGGGGAAACCATAAATGGAGAAAACCCCGCAACTTCCTCAAAGATAGAATCACCACAAGATGTAAGACCCCAAAACAGTAAGATGCACTCCCGATAGCAGTAGTCTTCTAGTCCCAGTATATTTCCTTCTTCACTAGTGCGCCACACTTGAGAGAGTAAGTGATGTGATGTACAAGTGATAAATAGAGAGACTCTCACTCTCTATTTATATTCTTCCGTTCACTTGAAGTGCACTTAATTATGTCATCCCAACCAACAATTACTTACTCGAGCCTACACCTTAATTAGTGTATAATAACTCAAGTGCCCCGAAACTGTGGGGACTTACACAATGACTTGACAAGACTTGTTTACATTATTAATCCTCCCGATCGGAACATCAAGGCATGACAACATGACTCAAATACATAATAGAAACATCCCGGAATAAACATTGGGTTACAATACATAAGAATGCATTCCGAAGTTACATATACATCAACACTCCCTCTTAACTAGGAAGGTATTCTTTCGACACGATTTTCAGCACTGATCTTCTTCTCTGTATCAACTGGATCATCTTTTTCTTCAAGTCATATTCGTCTTCAAGTCATCTTCATCACTGGATCTGGATCATCTCTCGATCTGGATCGTCATAGAACATCATCACTGGATCTGGATCATCACTCGATCTGGATCATCATCAATGGACTGGATATGGATCATCACTCGATCTGGACCTGGATCTGGATCATCTCTCAATCTGGATCATCACTGCTGGATCTGGATCATCTCTCGATCTGGATCTCTCGGAGTCATCATAACTGGATCTAGATCATAGCTCGATCTGGATCTCACCTGGTCATCATCATGTGTGTACTATCTCGTCATAGGAAGTTCTACAGAGCCAGCCCTTTTTCATGCTGGTTGTAGGAATAGCCACCAGGTAGGTCTTCGCCCAGCACTTACATCTGACTTGCTCGTCAGAAAGGCATGCCCAGCACTCACATCTGATCATGTAGTAAACTACAATCACATTAGAAAGGCCCAGCACTCACATTCACCAGCATGATAGGACATCACATCACTAACATCTGTGAAATGGCTCTGCACTTATATCTGACCTACTCATCAAAATGGCACATTCATCCAGGCAAGAACACATCCTACCACAGTGATGAATTAATCTCACCCAGGCCGGAACCCTTCCTACCACAGTGATGAAACATTTCCACACATTCACCCAGGCCAGAACACATCCTACCACAATGATGAATGACTCTCACCCAGCTCGGAACCCTTCCTACCACAATGATGAAATATTTGTGCACTCACATCTGACCTGGTAGGAACTGAATCCTACACCCTCATCAGAATGGCCCCCAGTCCCTGACTGAGCTACCTGGTAACGGACCAGGCGCCTCCACTCTCCCTGAGAGTGGCAATTGCCCTTACATTCATCCTACTCGACAGAATGGCCAGCACTCACATCTAACATGGAAGGAACTTAATCCTTTAGCCATGAACAGAATGGCTCAGCCCTTACATTTGACCTGCTCGTCAGAATGGCTCTCTCAGTCCCTGACTGAGTGTTCCTGGTAACTGACCAGGTGCCTCCATTCCCAGAATGGCAGTCAGCACTCATATCTGACATGGAAGGAACCAAATCCTCTCACCATGACAGAATGGCTCAGCCCTTACATCTGACCATGGAAGGAACCAATCCTCTCACCATGTCAGAATGGCTATGGGTCTCATCACTTTCTCTTGGAAGGAACCTCGATCTGGAGAACACCAAATCTCTCTCTGAAGTACTCGAACTTCAGCCTAGCCAATGGCTTCGTCAATACATCAGCTATCTGCTCCTCCGTCGCAACATACTAGAGCTTCACTGCTCCTCTCTGCACCATATCCCTGATATAGTGATACTTGATCTCGATATGCTTCGACTTGTCATGGAAC
>LPNX010851118.1:507142-572930 GCA_001517045.1 Pseudotsuga menziesii
CAGTATAGCCTAGAGTCATCAGTAATCTTCCCATCCTGTCGTATTATGTCGAACCTCAATATATTCTGTAGTCACTCCCTCTGAAGCGGAGCATCATACTCCCTCTGTCTTCTGTGCTCTATGCACTGAAAACATTCTGTACTAGAGTGACAAGTAGCTTCCTATGCTACTAATATTCTATGTGACCATCTAATGTATAGACTTACATCTTCAACCTTGTAGCAAAGGTTAAGATATTCATTAGGCTCATCATGTATGTGTTTAAACTCTTACTGGCTACAAACGTCTCTTCGTAGTCTAGGCCTTCTTTTTGTGAGAAGCCTCGTGCTACGAATATTTCTTTGTATCCCACGATGTTTCCATCTACTGCATGATGGAACTATGAACTTCTCTTCAGGTCTCGATACTACGCCCTGACATCATTCTTCTTGAACTGGTTTTCCATTTCTTCTTAGTTACTTTTTCATGGCTGGAAGGTTCTGCATCAATGATGTCACTGCATTCATCATATTATTCTTTGTCTTGAAACGTCGTCACTTGTTCTTCAGAACAAGTCTTCATTCTTCTTTGCTTGTAGGCAATTATGTATGCGATCTTTCCTACAAGTCAAATGCATTTGTATGGTTAGAACATTTCATAAGGAATATTTATACTGGCAAGTTCTTATGCATATATATGTGATCATGCAACTACTTTAGCCAATACAACATTCATCCATATCTCACTGAAACTTTCTATATGCCTTCCATCTCTACCAAGACAACATTGAGATTGTGCACTAATCCAATATGTCAGCAAAGAGGTTTCATTCTATATAAGTAGCAATGGAGAGTTGTATAGCACCATGAGATACTTACCCATCACATGCATATTAGTAGTATACTGTCGTTAATGCAAAAATCCTATCATGCATGATACATCAACTGAATATAAACAAATGCATAACAAAACAGTATTATGAAATGACAATTGAATACTTATCTTTATTTGATTCGTGGGTATACTCCTTCTTGAGCCTTCAGCTTCATCGTCTTCTTCATTCATGATAGCATCATTTCTTATCCAAATGCTAAGGTGGATAAGAAGTTCTTCAAGAGTTGAGTCCTTTGTATTCCTCATCGCTTGACGAATCTTCTTTGGATGATGACAGATCTTGATCTTCAATTGCTCCCATCTTCTCTTCTCTTCTTATGATTCAAGCTTCTTCTTCTTCCCAGAGTCTGCTGAAAGTAATCACTTCCTCCTGGAACACATTCCTTGAATGAATGAATTCCATGATCCTGGGAGGCCATTCAAGGTGGCCATCACCACTTCTGCATTCTTCACTTCTGCTTCAAGTTGTTCTTGATTTGAGAGACTTTTATGACTGCATGGTCTCTGCATTCTAGATCTTCACATTCTTCAACTAGTTTCTTTAGGTCATATTCTGATTTTTGTTCTTCCCTTCAAATAGCTTGAAAATATGGAAGACCTTCAACAGCTTTGCTTGCAATAGGTAGTGCTCTGTAATGCACATGTGCAAGCCTTCTATGCCAAAGCTCATTTGGCTCTACTGTGTCATGGATCAAGGCTTGTTCTGGATGGTCCTTCAATTTGTACAAGCCTCCTTCTTGTTCTCCAATCACTACCGCATCATTGATAGTCTTTCCTTTTGGCCACATGATGGCTTCACCATCTATGAATGCAACCCGCATTCCTTTTGCATCAATGCTAAAATGGAGAGAAGATTCTTCTTCAGTCCTGGCACAAATAACACTTCTTTCATTGTTAGAGACTTACCAGAGTCTAGCTTGTATGAAGATTCCCCACTACCTTTTATTGGATATTTATAGTCATCTCCTAGTTTCACCTTGTGAGGTCATTCATGTTCTGACAGTCTTACAAAAGATTCCTTGAATCCCGTCATATGTTTGGAAGCACCACTGTCTATGAGCCAATCATCACTTCCATGAGTAATGTTACCTGTGAGAGCTGATATCAGAACATATTCATCCTCGCTTGAAGAATCTTCACTTTCATATCTAGATCTCCTTCTAGATGGTTCATCATCCTCTGCAGCATGAGCATGATGTCTTCTTTGGCCTTGACCAAATTCTTCTTGTGAAAGGCTTCTAACCTCGTCTCCCTCTGAAACTGGAACCTCTATACTCATGTAGGTGTCCAATCCATTTTCTTCAGAGAGATCAAATACTTCTATGCTTGGAAGTTGTCAACTTCACCAAGCTTATCATCAAGCTGTTGTGATAGATCACTTTTAAATGAGAACCTCAAATGAAAATAGCAAAGGATTAGATCTTACCGATTTGAGGTGTCCGTCTTGGATCTGGAGCTGGCTGATCTAGGGTTTGCCACAGAAACCCTAATTTTCAAAACTTGGAATATTTCAAAACTTATTGGATAAACAGATATATCTCTTTAAATGGAGTTGTCTAGTGTACTCCTTTTCTGAAAACAGTGGAGGGAAGCTCCCGGAACAGGAAGCCCTATATTTCCAATTTCTTCTGCAGAAATGCCTATTACTGTTTATGTGATATCTCTGAAATTACTGATCCTATGTGTCTACAATTTTTTACTGAGGTAACCTCACATGTCCCTGATCTAACACCATATGTTTCATCAGAATTGGTTTCACCATTTTGGATTTATGATCCTTTTCCCAAGGTGACCTGTTACAGGACTGTTCAGAACATCGAAGTTGTACGGAATGCCACGTGTCACCGGTTCATATTCTGAGTCTGATATTCTCACCAACGAAAGTAAAGTCCGTTCCCTTTCTGGAACATCTTCATGATTTCCATTTGGACCTCTGTAGCCCAAGATATTGCAATTATCCTCAGGTGTCCTGTTTAAGGATGAATTCTGGAAGAGGTTGGAACCCTAACTTGGAGGGATCATATCTCCAATAATATAGATAATCTAAGGCTTATTTTTGGACACAGTGTTCTTCATGATTTTATCTTCGGCAACTGTAATTTTCAGCTTTTGAGACTTCGTCAACCTCGGAATATAGCGACTGTACCAAAACTTATCAGTTTTAGTATTTAGGGTTTTTCAAGCTCAGGGTCAAACTAGGGTTTGACTTTCCTGGAGTTTCACCCAACCAAATTTATTGATCCAGGTCTCTAAACTTCAATTTTTATGAGGAGAAAAATCCTATGCTGGTCTCACTCAAAAATTCCTCTTCTGTAAAAAGCCCTAATTTCCGCACCGAAAACTGAAAATGCTCGGAATCAAATTCCGCTTCAACAGAAAGATGCGCCCTAAGGAGGAGAGTTGTTCCACCTTAATTTTTCTAAAAATATGTGGAGGAAGGTCCATAAATTAGGAATCCCTAGTTCCTGCAGCTGCACAGTGTCTTCTTCTCAGGTTAGCTCTGATACCATGTTAGTTTTTCAACATTTAAGCTAGCATTATGTTAGGATCTTTTCACTGAGAGAATAACAAGCACAGCAATAAAACATAAGCACATCACAAGAGACAAGAGACACAAAGAGTTTTGATCGGGGAAACCATAAATGGAGAAAACCCCGCAACTTCCTCAAAGATAGAATCACCACAAGATGTAAGACCCCAAAACAGTAAGATGCACTCCCGACAGCAGTAGTCTTCTAGTCCCAGTATATTTCCTTCTTCACTAGTGCGCCACACTTGAGAGAGTAAGTGATGTGATGTACAAGTGATAAATAGAGAGACTCGCACTCTCTATTTATATTCTTCCGTTCACTTGAAGTGCACTTAATTATGTCAACCCAACCAACAATTACTTACTCGAGCCTACACCTTAATTAGTGTATAATAACTCAAGTGCCCCGAAACTGTGGGGACTTACACAATGACTTGACAAGACTTGTTTACATTATTAATCCTCCTGATCGGAACATCGGGGCATGACAACATGACTCAAATACATAATAGAAACATCTCGGAATAAACATCGGGTTACAATACATAACTATACATTCCGAAGTTACATATACATATGTTCAATGATTACTTAACTGTATTTCTCGAGACTTCTTTAAACCAGATTTATTCAGGGATGCAACTTTCAAGCATCACATTTTATACCATTTCTTTGGGACTAGGGTAACCAAGAGTTCAATGTCTTGATAACTCTCCTGGGGCCGAAGTGAAGTGCATTTTACCCCCTATCTTTAAGTTTCCATCAGATAAGACTCCACAGGATCGTAATAGAGTGAGATAGATGTATTCATGTGTTCCTCATTCCCATGCTATAATCATTCTTTTGATGCTTTCTTTATGACTGAAAAATTCTTTTGAGTCTTCCTCGATTGCTTCTTTCATTTTGAGAGCTTGATACAGGTTCTTCCATCCACAATGTCCTTTTGTGTGAGTGACAAATTTGTTTGCTTATCATGATCACAGATGGAGAAAAACCTTGCTGATATTTGTTGTTTTGATAGCACTTTTATTCTGATGATTTATTTCTTCATCATCATTTCTTTAATTGAATACTGGATATTTCAGAAAATTGACTTTTCAATCTAAGCCTTTTGGCCTTTTTTTATTTGTAGCGATGGGATCATTTTGAATACCATACATCCGTCAGACCTGCTTCCTTTCCATGGGTCCATCGTGATTAGCTTCCTGAGACAGGTATTAATGTGAGAATGGATGAAACCCCAAGATAGTACTCCACACCTCATGAGTCTTGGTTATTTCACACGGGTTATAATGATTCAAATGTGAGCTTGAAGACTAGCTTCCCTTTCCATCATCTGTTAACAGTTAAACAATCCCATTATGATCGAACTTTATCATTTTCTCTTTCCCATAAGCAATTCCTGACATCCAAATATTTTGAGTTTAATCAGATGCATATACTTCCAAGCACCAAAAATTGAGCTAGTTTATTAAAAGCAAACAAACTAAGGCTATGAAATAAGATGAAACAAACAGGAAAATAAACAAATGGAAAACAAAATCAATAAAATCAAGTTTATTTATGTACAAGGGTTTTTATATCATAGGTAAAGTACTACTTGAGAACAAAACCAAGCTTCCTCAGCTCCTTTTGGATCAAAGGCTCCAGTTTAGGGCGTGTTTCTCTGAGTTGTTGTTGAAAAGGCTTTTCTCCAGAATTACCAAAAACTTTCAGATCTCTTACATTTAACTCAATATCCCTTTTCAGACCTAGATCTTCATACTCAGTAGTGTCATTTGTGCATTCTACATCAAAATATAGAATCCAAAACATATCTTCTAAATCTACTATATTACAATCAATATCATCAGCCCGTGAGAATTAAAGGAGATCGGACTGTGTATCTTATTCATGACTAACTTGTTTGGGTTGATGATTTTCTAGTTCAAGCTCCAAAAAGTGATTTCCCAAAACTGAAGATGAGAAGTTCACAGGTTCTTTCTTCCCTTCTAACTGAGTTACATTATATCTCATATGTGGTTCCCTCAGTATTTTAATTTGGTTTTAATACTTTTGTATGGTAGCCACATGTGAGACCAATCGGTTGCAAAATACCCATTAAGTTTTGTTGACTAGTCCCTACTTAAAATTAATCCATATGCTTCTTGTATACCCACTACCATAACATCTATAAAGTGACAAACTATGAGATCTGTAGATAATCGAATCAAAACATATTTCATTTCCCCTATGACTTTAACAACAGATCTATCTAGTTGAACTATATGAGATGGGGATGATGTAGGTTGGCCATTAATCTTTTTACATATTAAAAGTGGCATGACATTTGATGAAGACCTGGAATCTACCAAACAATTATGCACATTATGATTAAAAATTTCGAATGACAACAAAAAAGGTAAAGTCAGAGATCTAGATTTTCCTCCAATGCTTGCTTCATTTACTTCATCGCCAGATTTAATAGCTTCTGGGACACTGCTGAGCTGTGGATTAAAAGCTTCTAAGAGTTTCTTCCTTTGATGAGGAAAATTACATAATTTAAATAAAGAGATGTTTTCCTTTATTTTCTTAACGTCTTCTACAATATCATACCCCATGCCCTGTTCTTTAGTAGTATCTGTTTTATTTGCCAAAGTTTCCACAGGTTTATTAATTGTTGTCTTCATTGACTTGTCAACTACTGGGATTGTCGATCTCTTTCATATTTACTGGATTAGGATTAGGTGTTGTTTGATTATTACTAAGAAATTTCTTCATGTTTTCTTTAAACTTCTTTATTTTAGGCAGTAACAAACTTTCATCCACCACTGGGCCTTTACTTCTAGTCATGACATTAAATGATGACACTTGAACTTCCTCAGTAGATTCATCTTCACTAAGCCCCAAAGTAGGTGCCCAATCCCATGATATCATAGTGGTTTCTTCATTTGTTTTTTCTGGCTTATTAGTTTGGGCTTTCTCTTCTTCGGGATCTACTAGTTGGGTATCTAATAAATTATTCATAACCTGAGACATTGAATCAATCCACTGTGGACGACTTTTTTCAGAATGATGTTCTTGGTGAAAGGTACATAAATTATCCATGCCTAATTCATTCAAATTCAAGATAACATAATTATGCACAGGTGGTTGGGGATGTTCACTCTCTTCCTTTTTCTTGTAATAAGGGTTGAATGGCTTTCTATATGGACTAACTCCCTTATCATTTTCCAAGTCCACTACCTTGTTTGACAATTTCTGCACCATCTTCACTACATTATCTAGCTCATTAGAGTGTTCTTGTTTGGGCTTAGTTAACAGCAAAGGCATTTTTCTTGTAGTATGTTTCAACTCAGGTTCTAGAGTATGCCTTGCTATACTATCTAGATCTGCCTCTATTTTCTTGGCTTCCTCATAGTTTTCTACCAATGTAACTTTACCAGACCTTTTACAAACATTGCTATTGGTAGATAAAGTGTTGTAGTATAATATTCTACTAGAGACTCTTCAGCTGGTCTTGTTGCAGCACTAAAGCTATTCAATAAATTGGTGAATCTCTTATTAAAGTCTTGGACCTTTTTCTTTATCCCCCATCCTCATAGATAGCAATTCTTTCATGAGAGTGGCTACAGTTTTCTAGTTGCCAAATTTACCTAAGAATGCCTTTGCAAAACCATCCCAATTTAATATTGAATCAGCTTGCAAACTAAAATACCATGATAATGATTTAGGTTCAAAGGTATACTGAAAAAGTCTAGAAACAACATCTTCATGTTCAACATTTAAAAGATTCAAAGCCAGATAAAAACCCTATAGGTGATCTTCAGCAAAAACACCCTTTCCAGGATCAAATATTGGTAAAACCTTTTCTGGGTGTTTGGATAAGTCATGCAATGGAGAAGCCAGGTTGAGTGGCATTATTTCTCTCCACGCAGGTTGATTTAGAGCAATCATGATTCAAGGTGGAGACTATGGTGAAGTCTAACTAGTGAAATTGAAAGGGATTCTGGATCTAATTGATCCATAGGCTGAACAATTTCTTGGATGGATATATCTACCAGCTCTTCCAAATTTTCCAGAAGAATCGAATCCTTAGTGTATGAGGGTACTTTCTTGGAAGCTTTACTTCTAGGTAAAGTGGGAATAAATTATAACCCCCCAATTTTCTTGATGTAGGATCGTGTATGTCTCCTAAACATATCTACTTCTTCAAATGGGACAACATACAAACGTTCTGATTCTTCTTCCCAGAACCTGTATGTTCTTGTTCTTTAAATTCATGAATAAAATATTTAGGGAAAATATTTTTGGATGATGTTCCAGTGTAATCTTCTCTGAATATTAGATTTCCTCTACCGGCCATCCACGGGATGGTGCCCTCCTTCTAGCGCCAATTCTATTGATGCCAGGAAAAATCTCATGTACCAAACAGTAGGGATTCTCCCCAGTGAACAATCCTAATTAGATCGGACACCGTTTGGTGTGAGGAATCCATCCAGTTCACGGTTTCGGCTACCATAGATTAAGTTATTTTAATCTTTTACTGGTTACGGCCCAGTCCACCATTTATATGATTTTGTTTAAAGAATGATATGTAGGTGCCTAAGCTAAATGCAGATCTAATCTAAATCTAAAAATAAACTATTATATCCCTGGACAGGGAGAAAATTTAGAGTTTAGAGTAATATATTGTAAATTCTCATAAATTTCTAATAGATAGTCGTACCAACACAATAATCACATTCACATCAGAAAGAATACCAGAGGTATCTTTAATCTAATTAAACCATTTATTACCCTACCAACACAGACATTTATACAGATAGCAAACATTCATGACCAAAGAAATAGTTCCAGGAGGTTAGAACAATCTCACTGTATGATGTACAGAAGCAAGAAGAAATAGTTATACAATATGCATTCCACACATTCCAATTAAATCTCTGCGAAGGCCCTTTGTTCCAGCAAAATTATCAAACGTATTAGCAAAGAGGCACCTCTTTTACAAAAATAGTCCATAATTCTTTCAACAGGAAAAAGTCTATTTTATGATGCTCTGCACCCCTATTTATACTATCCCTATCCATCACCCAGGAGATTCCCAAGCTTCTTATTTTCCCACCTAGCTGAATCTAACGGTTTCATAAAACAAACAAATAAAAACAAATTACACAAGCCTGCCCTGATGGAAATACACGCTCCTTTATTTTTCCTACATTTTTTCATTGCGAAATTGATTTTGATCATAGATTATAAATCAGCCAAGATCACCTCCGTCCAATCCTATCATGCCTATAGGATTTCACAGCTCCGAAATGTTCCCTCTTCCGTGCACATTCAATCCGTGAAATCAACCTCAATCGTTGATCTATACCAAACCTTCATCTTAGTCGTTGAAACATGCACCCCTTTAACCAATTCCATAGATTTCAAAAGTTCATTTCCCCATGCTTGTTGAATCAGCAGAATTTTTTTTCATCATAGATCTAATTCCAAGCATATCTTAGTCATTGAAATATGCATCCCTTTAACCAATTCTACATATTTCAAAATTTATTTTCCACGAGCATATTGAATTAGCGAAATGCATGTCCACCGTCGATATGACTCCACCTTTGATCTTGGTCATTGAAAGATGTATCCCTTTAACTGATTCCGCGGATCTAAGAAATTGATTTCATTCACGCAAGTTAAAACAACAGAATTCTTCAGGACTATAGATATGTATCTGCCATGAATCTCGATCGTTGAAAATTGCAACTTTACCCGATCTCGCAATCACCCATCCTAACTTGGTCAATGATAATACATGTGAAATACAAAGAAACACCATGAGAGATATATCTATCTGGGAACCATCATAATTCTCAGTATTTCAACATAATGATATGCATCAATTATTAAACATAAAACAGATAATGAACAACGCCTTGTTATGTCGGAAAATTAATTAGTTTAGGCTTTGGGAGGAGGATTTATCTGTTTCCCCAATGGTTCACATTCAAAAACAAAATAGAGGTTGGACGGCTCAAATCATCTCAAATATGGATTGGGTCTAATTTGAACCATTAGAATGATGCCGCCTTGACATCTTGTTTCCACCTCTGTCGATCTTATTCGGGGCAATTCTGGACCGTTGATCTATGACTGCGAAAAGTAGAACGCAGGACTCTAAGTTTTTCACGACCGAAATTCTAACTTTCTGCCTTCGCTTCTCTGCTTCCTCCCTTTTGGATCCTTCTAAGCCATTGATATATGTAGAAGCTTTCTAAACCGTTGATCTATGTGGAAGTCGGAAATCGAAAAGTCAATCTTTTCCAAAATTAAACTTTGGATTTTTCGCCTCCGCCTTTCCACTTTCGCCCTTTCGAATCCTTCTGATTCGGTGATCTATGTGGAAGCTTTCTGAGTCATTGATATATGTGGAAGATTTATAAACCATTGATCTATGCTGAAGTTGGAAATTGGAAAAGAGGAAAGTCAATCTTTTCCGAAATTAAACTTTGGATTTTCCGCCTTCGCCTTTCCATTTCCACCTTTGGATTTTCGTGAATACCTTTCTGTACCGTCGATCTTATGTGAGGTGATTCTGGACCGTTGATCTTTGCGGAAGTCGGAAATCGAAAAGCGAAAAGTCAATCTTTTCCGAAATTAAACTTTGGCTTTTCTTCCTCCGCCTTTCTGATTCTTCCCTTTGCGGAAAGCGGAAATCAGAAAATGGAAAGTCAATCTTTCGTGAAGTTCAAAACTTAACTTTACTCTTCCACCTTTTCTTTCCTACCTTTCTGAGTCGTTGATTTGTGCGGAAACCTTCTGGGCCATCGGATATTTGCGAACTGATCCCTAGCCGTTGATCTTAAATCAAAGCGGATTTTCTTGTAAGGCTTGTTTCCTGGTCGCGCCTAAGTATTTTTTACCAAAATAACACTTCAGGCTTAGGGAAAAACCTTATGCTCTAGCTTCCAGGAAAGACTAAGTATGCAGGGAGGGCTTAACTGAGTTGGGAAACAAGAGTACGGGTGCTTTTAAAACAAAAAATGGAAGGAGGGGCCCTAAAATATAAAACATTTTGGGAAGCAGTTGCAGAAGCAACAAAGCCTTAATGTCAAAAATTGTTGGAAGGGTGATACTAAGCCTTTATTAACATTGAATTAGTTGATATTCATTATGAGGATTTTTTTTTGTACTAGGGGAATCAAAAAATAGGGGCAGGGATGGTACTCATGTGACATAGGTTCCAGGGATCCATTCCCACTACCAATATACCCCTAGGTGCACCCACACATCCTGCATGCTTGGGGCATGGGTAATATGAGGTTTGAACTAGTGATGTCACAAGGATTTCCTTAACAGTACACTCTATCACTAGTCAGTCTACACCCCTATGGGCGCATTATGAGAATTATTATGTACTCCCTTTATTAGGAATTTTTGTTTATTATATAAAAAGAAATTTTAAGCACATTAATATATATAAACTAATGTTGGGTTTCTTTTTTAATCCAGTAACGTAAGGGTACATTACAGAGAGGAATCATACAAAGCATGGTTGAATCAACCACCTATTTAATTCCCACAACGTTCTGAATCGCCAACTCAAAACATCTATAGTAACATTAGTTATTCATGGGTTGGGGATGAAAACAATGATATAGAGGTTGGTATGGATGATTTCTTATGGGATACCCATGCCATGGAGGGAATTTTGTTAAATGCATTCAAACAAGATGAGCTAGGGAATATTGTTAATGTCTTCTTTGAAATCCTGAAAACTACTACCACCACCCCTCTCTTTGGGCAAGGATGAAGCTCGGAAAATAATGTTGTTTTACAACCTAGAAGCATTGTATGGTATGTCATACACTTGCTTCTCGGAACTACTAAGGTAACTAACCATCAAGTCCCCATTAAATTAGCGATGAAATTATATTTTTTGTATGATTAGTGACAATGTACATTTATATTTCCCACTAATTGCATGTTACTCAAAGAAAAAGTACGTATAGTTGATAACATCCTCTCGGATGGTTGCGAAGAGGTAACTCCATTGTTAAAAAAATGGTTGTTGAGTACATATCATATCACACTTATATGAATGGTTTTCTTTATGAGGATTTAGTGATATGTTCTAAATGTGGGCACCACATGTACCAGATTCCAAAAAAAAAAGTGTAAGGCACATGCTGTCAAACCCCAAAATTTTTGAAAAATTTAAAACTTTTAAAATAGCATATAATTGCATTAAGTGCAGTCATTAACTGGTTAATTAGTTTATGTTTCTAGTATTGTAATTGAATGACCTTTTGATTATACTTCACTTTAAAGAGTATTTTCTTTTCAGCTACTGAATGTTTTTCTGTTTGTGACACAAGGTGGGTTTGTCGTGAAAAGATGGGGCTTACTTAGCGTTAAGCTAATGCATAAAGTTCCTTCTGTTCTTACAGATGACAGGTAATGTTCGAGTTACTGCTAACAAATATTTAAAGTAATACTTCTCAATTTGCTGTACCAAAACATGCAGTAAAAATTAAATGCATACTAGCCAGTTTATCGAGCCTTTGAAGGTAAAGCTTTTCCTATTACTCTCCTTAAGATTTTCTATAGAGTACTGGATCATTTATAAATTTCTGAAATGCAAATATGGAAGTAGATAACGTTTATTATCTAGCGTAGTAAGTATAATTGGATTACCATAATCAAGCCTACTTCTATTTACTTGTTGTTACTGCATCATGCCAAGTTCCAAATCAGAAATGTTTTGATTCGTAAATACCAGGTTTACTGTTTGGTATAAGTCTTCTATTACCTTTTAAGAGTTTGCATTAAATGGAAAACTAACTCTATCTCCAAAGACAACAAGGAAATAAAAACTATCAGAATCTTAGAGTTAGTTCTAGATGATCATACTTTAAACTTATTATGAGTTTCCAGATTTTACTATTAGTAAGGATGGTGATAGTAATTTACATAAACTGCTAGTTATACATTCACTTACCATATCTTGTAAATCTTTAAGTAAGAAAGACAACAAAATCCTAATTGTTGTCATAAAGAATCTAAGACTATTAAAGATTGTTATTACAGTGGTATAATATGTGAACGTGGATTAGAGTAAACTTCTCCAATTTGGTAGATTATAAAGCTTGAAACCTACAAGTTAAGGTCACTTAAAGAAAGAATAACAAGTTTTATACCATCTATGCAAATCTATAACAAATGGTACTAAGTAGTAGATTTGTGGATTACTATACCTAGCCTCACTTGAGACTAGGGTAAACAGCATTAAAGAGGTGAGTTTAATGAATAGTTTACAACTTAACATTATGCTCATGTTATTATAACCTTTATAAAAGACATCAAATCTTCTAAGGATAAAAAATTTCCTCAAGACTTAATCTTGATCGGTTGTTTATAATACATGGTTTTTAATATATATATAGAAAAGCTTTGATATATACAAAGCAAGTGTAATAGAATCGTTCTATCACCGAGGTTGTTCAAACTATATAATGCTTAGCTTAATATCGAACTAGCATAGTTTTGAAGTTTATAGAGCATAACTTATTATAGATAATGCATAGTATTTACATGCATTGCTTATAACATGATCGTTGTGATTTTATAATGCAGGTTAAAACATAGCGTATCGACCATAAGGGATATCCATGCAAAGAAATGTTTGGAAACAAATGATTGGCAAAGTTCAACGTGGAACTTTAGACTTCGACCCACTCGCTTGCAGATTATTATTGTACTGACGTGGTCACTCCTTGGCCATGCATTGGCGCTATAAAACTTTGACTTAACCCTAAGATTCGCCATTCTTCCTTCGTTCTCGGGCATTTGGCTGCCGCTCTGCAAACCCTTCTTAACCAGGTTAATGTCGTATTGGTATGCCATTGGACCTCCGGTTGCTTCGGCTCTTCGTTAGATCTGCTATTGCATTGTAATGGGGGTGGAGTGTTATAAGATTGATGTCTGCCTCTGTTAAATCCGCCATTGTTTGGCTTGGCTCGATTTGGTTACAGTTCTACTCCTCTCTGCTCCCGCGAGTGTGATTGTCCCTTCCTCAATGCGTGGCTTGTACTCCTTGTTGGCTGTGTGATAGTTGATGGAGAGAACGTTGCTATTGTAGGGTTACCTTCTTCATCGATTCGCTGGGTTTTCTTTTGCTGTGAGAAGTCGAGCGAAATAACTTCAAACTGTCTGCCATCGATTGGCAGGCTCCTTGTTTGAACGGGTCGTTTCGTTCCTGGGAGGGTTTATCGACCTACAAGGTAACTATTAACTTATTTTCTTAAATGTTACAGCAATATAGCACATGTTATTAAATATATTTTGCATTTGAACAAACGCTAACTCTCGGCTATCTACAGGATAATGTAGGTGTACCTGCTACTTCTCTCGGCTTTGCAGAGAAATGAAGGTTACGGCACTATGGCCATGGTAAGCCCTGGTCTCTCCACGGCTTGTTCACCTTGTATGAGTCCTTAGATGAAAGCGATGGTTTCGTTGTTTCGACTCTGTTTAACCTTCAGGGTTTTTGTTTGTTTTTAATATTATGCACCAGGGTTTATACCCAAGCTCTTATGTAGAGCCTTACGGCTTTGACCGTGAGTACAAAACCTTGTCTGTAATTATCATGATGTGTTATGAGGCCGAACTAGCTGTAGGTTCCTTCGTTTTTACTATCTTTTTAATGCTGGAACAGGCTATAAGCCATTGTATAGTTCTGCTGTGGTTATAACTCGATACCAGTTTTTAATGACAGTTAATACTACTGTGTATTTTGTATAAATTGGGTATTTATCTTCGGTTATTAGTCTATGACTAGTTTCTGTAATCTTCTCCTGCATTCTTTACTGGTTTAAAACTTTAGTAGTACCAAAGTTAAATTTTAAATCTTATGAATGTGACTGTGAGTAAAATTATCATTAATTGCTTTACTTGTAAATAAAGTAGAATTTTATAGGGTTTAACCCTAATTACACAATTAAGATTAAGTTCAGTTTATAAGATAAAAGGAGTATAAACTCTGTCGGTTTCTGTGAAATAAATAAATGGTTTATAATATAAATATTAAGATCGATGTTCGAGCATTATGCTAGTTCTCTATTTACCTTTGCGTTTTTAAGATACAGCTTGGTTTTCTTTTTAAAAGAAGAACAGAATCATTATGCTGTTGATATACTCTCTATAAAGATTACTGTAGAGTTATATTCTTGATTTAATATTTATATAATATAATATGCAGGGTGTATACCCTTACCACAGTTATGATCTGTTAGTATTACCTTCAACTTATTGTAAATGAGATTTATTGTTAGGTTTTCTGTACTGATTTCTACCTTAACTTCTATTTATTAGAAAGTTATAAAAGTAAGGTGCATACTTTTCAATTTATATAAGCCTGTTATATTCTTATTATATTTTATAATCTTTTCCAAGTATTAATAAATCATTTTATGATACATAGAGTGTAATTAGTTTATTCATAAACTTATTTAATTATACATTGAGTATAAATAATCCAGGTTTGTATTTGAAATAATATGATATTATTTTAAGTATTATTGTTATACTGTAAATAAAATAATTACATTATTAGTAATTCAACAATGATGTTACTTCTAATGTTTTTATAATTATTATTACTGTTATTAACCAGTGTATGGTTTATTTATTTAATTATGAAGACTGTGTATCGTCTAATAATATTTATATAATATTTAATCTTTGTTTTAAGTTTATATATATAAAACTCTTGTGTACATAGTCATATTCCTTAAACATATAAGAAAATATAAAACAGTTTCTAATCTGTTTAAGCTTCAGCTGTAAATACAAGAGGATTCAGTAATTATATGATTACCTTCTTAACCTATATGCAGAATAACAATACTAGGTTTTAATTGTAAAATCAAACCATTAGGTAAACTACATTCTACTGTCAACATTGTCTCTTGCCACAGTTAGAAGGTTAAATTCTTGCAAGCTAGCAGATAACAGTTATAAGCTTTAAACAGCAGCATTACTTAGTCTATCTATTTCTTTCTTTCAACTAGCATTTACTGTAAATAAGGATACAGTATCAGGAAGTAACTTTTAAATACTGTAAGTAAAACAACTTAGGAAATTTGTGAAATACTTGTAGTTAATAAAAGTATTTAAAATAGGTAACTCGGTTCAGAAGGATTCTACTTCACAATACCGAGATACTGTGCTGGAGTACGGTCTAGTGATACCAGATGTGGAAAAACACAGTAACTACTAACAGATTTAACTACGGATATTCTGCATTACTAACTTCATTAACTAATCAACTCCTCAGACATATAAAATAAACATAACATGCATCCATCCATACTCAGTAATCTTAAGAAGTAAATAACAGAACCTGTTTAAGCTGTGGACAACAACAGCAATGGGAGGCCGTCCCTCCCTACCAACTCCTGGAGAGCGCTCAGACAGCGACTTCTCAGGACCCCCGAGCTTACTCTGGTCTCCCTGGCTAGAACTAGGTGCAGCAATGTCAGATACCAGTCCTCAAACTCAGTATGAATACAGAACTTGTCAGCAAGTCCTCCCAGCTAAAGCTGTAAATAAAATCAAGTTACTGCAGCAATCCACTCATAACACTTCCTTACTGTTTTTCCCTCTTTCCTCAATGAAATTCCTGAATAACATTCACCTGAATGAATTCTCTCTGGAATAAAATCTGAGCAGCCCCATCTCTCTTCATTGAGTACTTTTTAAAAGATTGCCTAGGTCTTTGTTGGGTTAACTGTCATTTAATGAGCCACCTGCTCTGATTCCACTTTCTTAGGGAATCATGACCCCAAATATAGGGAAGTTTCCACCTACAACTTAGGAAGTGTTTGAGGATGCTGCCACTTGTCTTTTTCCTTGCCACCTAGTTCCATCCACCAGTTTGACCAGTAACCTCTTTTAACAGCTCTCCCATGCTGTTGTCTCCATAATTTATTTATTAATAATAAAATATTCTGAATTACACTCCATTACTGTTGACTCTGCTGAGTCATCAATCCCTACTTAGGATTAAATTTAACATAATGTCTCAGAAATATAATAAAACAAATTACATAATTTTACAAAATTGGGGTATGTGACATACACACCCCCTTAAAATGTAACATCGTCCTCGATGTTACTTATTATTCTTCCTCGGGAACCTCCTGGAACAGATTCGGGTATGCTTCCCGCATATTACTTTCCAGTTCCCAAGTAGCTTCTTCAGGACTAAGGTGCTTCCATTGCACCTTCAGCTGTCCAATTGTGCGGTTCCGCAGAGTAATTTCCCTCCTCCCGAGGATACAATCCGGTTCCACCAGAACTTCCCCTTCTGGTTCTACCTGTACAACGTTCCAATCAATCACATGAGTAGCATCATGAACATACTTTTTCAGAACAGAAATATGAAAGACATTGTGTACTTTTAAATTAGGTGGTAACGCTAGCTGATATGCTACTTGACCAACTCTAGATAAAATTTCAAACGGACCATAGTAACGTGGCGCTAATTTTGCACAACTCCCCAATCTTAGGGAGCTCTTCTTTGGTCTTACCTTTATGAACACATGCTCACCAACCTGGAACTCTTTAGGAGTTCTTTTCAAATCTGCTTGGTTTTTTTGCCGATCCTGGGCAACCTTCAAGTTCTTCTGCACTTGTTTTACAATCTGTTCCATTTCTTTTAATAATTCAGGTCCCAACACTAATCTATCTACTGGATTATTCCAGGAGATAGGAGTGTTACATTTACGCCCATACAGAATTTCAAAAGGACTGAACTTAGCTGATGATTGATAGTTGTTATTGTATGCAAATTCTGCTAAATGCAAGTAATCCTCCCACTTACCTGGCTGATCCTTGACGTAAATTCTTAACAGATCCTCCAACACCTTATTAACTCTTTCAGTATGTCCGTCCATCTGAGGATGGAAAGAGGTGCTGAAATTCAGTGTTGTGTTTAATCCTTTAAAAAAGGATTTCCAAAAATTCCCTGTGAATTTAGGATCCCTGTCTGAAATAATAACCTTCGGTACACCATGTAGCCGAAAAATCTGTTTTAGGAAAATGTCTGCTATATTTGCAGCCTTAAAAGTGGTTTTAACAGGAATAAAATGTGTTGCTTTACTTAATTTATCCACTACCACCATAATTGAATCATTCTGATTTTGATTTCTGGGTAATCCAGTAATGAAATCTAAGCTGATTATTTCCCACTTCCAACTAGGAATAGGCAAAGGTTGCAATAACCCAGCTGGATGTTGATGTTCTGTCTTTACTTGTTGACAGTCCAAACATCTAGCTATATACTCAGCTACTTCAGATTTCATATTAGGCCAGAAATAATCTTTCCTCAACATGGTGACAGTCTTCTGATAACCTGGATGCCCTGAATAAGGGGTTTTATGCATTTCATCCAGAATCAACAATTTAACTTTAGACACATTTGGCACATACAGTCTGTCCTTAAACAATAAAAATCCATTTTCATTTAGACTAGAACCCTTAATTAAACTTTTTGTGGGTTCTTCTTTAGCTGTAGCTTGTAATTTTTGGTAAATTTCATCCAATTTTATCCCTTCAGTTAGTTGTTCATCTAAATCAAAATTATAAGTACTGATTGCTGTTGTAAAATTCAGCTTTGCATTTCTGCTCAAAGCATCAGCTACTTTATTTTATTTTCCTTTTATGTGTTGAATTTCGAAATCGTATTCACTTAGGAAGGTTAGCCATCTGGCTTGCCTTGCATTTAAGTTAGGCTGATCTAAAAGGTATTTCAGACCCTTATTATCAGTCATTAAAGTAAACTTTCTACCTATTAAGTGGTGTCGCCACATTTTTAAGGCATGAATAACAGCAACCAGCTCTAAATCATAAGTGGCATAATTCTTTTCATGGATCTTTAGCTTCCTGGACTCATAGGCAATGACATGCCCATCCTGAGTCAGTACTTCGCCTAGACCGTCATTACAAGCATTGGTACAAACCACGAAATCTTTATTGGGATCCGCTATTCTTAGAATTGGCACAGTTGTTAATAAAGTTTTTAGTTTCTTAAAGCTTTCTTCGCATTTTAAGTTCCAATCGAACTTCTTGCCTTTCTTTTGCAAGGAAGTGATTGGGTTGGCTATTTTTTAAAAACCTTCTATGAATCTCCAGTAATAACCGGTGATTCCCATGAAAGACCTAACATCTGTTACGTCTTTTGGTACTGGCCAATCTTCAATTGCCCTAATCTTTTCAGGATCAACTGAAATCCCTTCTTTAGTCACCACGTGACCTAAGTACTGGATTTCATCCCTGAAGAAATCACACTTACTGAACTTCGCAAAGAGTTGTTGCTCTCGCAGTTCTTGTAAGACTATCCATAAATGTTCCTTATGTTCCTCTTCATTTTTAGAATAAATTAAAATATCATCGATGAATACAACAACAAACTTATCTAAGTATTTATGCATTATGTTATTCATTAGACACATAAAGATGGCTGGGGCATTAGTAAGCCCGAATGGCATTATGACAAATTCGTAATGTCCATACCTAGTTCTGAAAGCTGTCTTGAATATGTCCTCTTCTTTGATTCTCACCTGATGATAGCCTGATCTCAGGTCTATCTTAGAGAACACAGTAGCTCCACGTAGCTGATCAAACAGATCATCTATGCGGGGCAACGGATATCTGTTTTTAATTGTCATTTTATTTAGTTGACGGTAATCTATGCATAATCGCATAGTTCCGTCCTTCTTTTTGACAAAAATTACTGGTGCTCCCCAAGGGGACACACTAGGACGAATATATTTCTTATCGATTAATTCCTTTAACTGTGATTTTAATTCGTTCAATTCCAGAATATTCATACGATACGGAGCCTTCGAGCTGGGTACAACACCTGGTACCAGCTCTATTGTGAAATCTAGTTCCCTCCTAGGAGGTAATCCTGGAATTTCCTCCGGAAAAACATCAATAAATTCATTTAACACAGGAATATCCTCTATTTTTATTTTATTTTTTTCAACTTTCTTTGCCTCATTTGTAATAATTACAGCATAGGCCTTGCATCCTTTCCTGACTGCTCTTTTGAGCTGTAAGGCAGAAATCTGCCTAACTACAGTTTTCCTAGGAATACCTTTAACTATTACAGGTTGTTCATTATTATTTACACATGTAAACGTTTTATCAAAACAGTTCAAAACTACCCTGTGTTGTTCTAACCAGTCCATACCTATAAGTATGTCATACGAGCCAAGTGGCAGAACATTTAATTTAATAGAAGTTTTAAAATCATTCATATCTAAAGCACATTCCTTAACATAACAATTTACCTTCCTTTTTGCCCCTGTGGCTAGTTGAACTAGCCAAGAGTTATCAAACTTTTCAACAGTCAGATTAGACTTTTCTACTATCTGTGGTGAAATATAACTTAGGCTAGCACCTGGATCTATCAAAATAGTTACAGGGGTCTTGTTAACCATACCTTCTACTTCCACCATGGAAGTTTGATAATCAGCTTGGCGATTCTCCAACGCTGCATTGATTCGGGGCATGGTCCTTGCAAAGTCTCCAACATTCATTTCATCTTGTATTGTATGAATATTGTTGTTTGGCTTCTTCCGATTTGGGCAAATTGAAGCATAGTGTGGGCCATTGCACTCCCAACACTTAACAGGTTCCTTCCTTTCGAAATTCTTAGTGAAATTTCCATGATTGTTAGAAACCTCCTTGCTGCCCTTGAAGTTATTGGAGTTATTTGAAGCACCATTTTTGCTTCCCTAAAAGTTCTTACCATTAGAATGGTTTCTGTTCTTATTGTTCCTGAAATTTTTCTGAGGTACAAACTCATTTTTCTTGAATTCAGACTGACTACCATTCTTTTTAGCCTTCCAATTGGCTATTCCTTCCTTCTTTTTGTTCTGTTCAAAACAGAAATTAGCTTTTCGCATGGCTTCCTCCAGAGTTTTGGGGTTATCATATTCGATTCTGTCTTTTATATGGTATGGCAGGCAGCTGAGAAACCGTTGTACTTTAGGTTTTTCATCAACTAAATACGGCACATACCTTAACAGACTTAAGAACTTGTTGTTTAAGTCTTTCATAGTCATGGACCCAAGCTTTAACTCATAAAACGCCTTGCCCCTTTCTTCGTAGTATTGTTCAGACAGAAACTTCTTCTTGAAGTACCTTTTAAAAGTACTCCAATTGACCTCTTTTCCTTTAATCCCCTTAACCCTCTTCAAATCTTGCCACCATATATCTGCCTTTCCAGAAAGGTTATAGATGGCCATTCTCACCTTCAGCTAATTTGAATAATTATAAATCTGAAAGTATTTTCTCATCCTGGATAACCAGGATTCTGCCTCTTCTCCTTTTTCCGTTTCTCCATTGAAAGTTGGGGGTTTTATTTTCTTGAGCTCCCCAGAAATCTCTTCATAAGGCCTGTACTTTTTCTTCCTTTTATACAACTCGGCCTCACTATTGTCACTAGTAGTGTAATAGCTTTGTTGTTCATTACTTCCTTCTGATGATGAACTGTTATCAGGTTTAGCTAGTTTCGTCTTTTTGGACCATTTTTGATGGCTAGCTTCTTCAGATTCAGACCTTCTATTTTTCCCTTCAGTCTGAAATTTCTCTATCAGAATTTGATTTAACTCCTCTTGAGTCTTCAGAATTCGTTCATTATCCTTCTTGACTGATTCTAATTCAGTCTTTAAACCTTTTATGGTCTGCATCAACTCTGATGAGTGAGCAGTTATCTCCTCAATCACAGGTTCTCTGGACATCTGTCTGGTCTCAGTGTTTGGAGATTCCTCCCCAGCATACTCTCCTAAGTTCTCCATACCTGCTTGTTAGATTCAGAAAAAATAATTTTTTACCTTTCACATAAAACAAAATACAGGTTAGTATATTATTTTTACTGTTCTGTGGAAAGTAATTGGGCCACATCAAGGCCTAGTGTTTGAACCTGGCTCTGATACCACATGTCAAACCCCAAAATTTTCGAAAAATTTAAAACTTTTAAAATAGCATATAATTGCATTAAGTGCAGTCATTAACTGGTTAATTAGTTTATGTTTCTAGTATTGTAACTGAATGACCTTTTGATTATACTTCACTTTAAAGAGTATTTTCTTTTCAGCTACTGAATGTTTTTATGTTTGTGACACAAGGTGGGTTTGTCGTGAAAAGATGGGGCTTACTTAGCGTTAAGCTAATGCATAAAGTTCCTTCTGTTCTTACAGATGACAGGTAATGTTCGAGTTACTACTAACAAATCTTTAAAGTAATACTTCTCAATTTGTTGTACCAAAACATTCAGTAAAAATTAAATGCATACTAGCCAGTTTATCGAGCCTTTGAAGGTAAAGCTTTTCCTATTACTCTCTTTAATATTTTCTATAGAGTACTGGATCATTTATAAATTTCTGAAATGCAAATATGGAAGTAGATAACACTTATTATCTAGCGCACTAAGTATAATTGGATTACCATAATCAGGCCTAATTCTATTTACTTGTTGTTACTGCATCATGCCAAGTTCCAAATCAGAAATGTTTTGATTCGTAAATACCAGGTTTACTGTTTGGTATAAGTCTTCTATTACCTTTTAAGAGTTTGCATTAAATGGAAAACTAACTCTATCTCCAAAGACAACAAGGAAATAAAAACTATAGGCATCTTAGAGTTAGTTCTAGATGATCATACTTTAAACTTATTATGAGTTTCCAGATTTTACTATTAGTAAGGCTGGTGATAGTAATTTACATAAACTGCTAGTTATACATTCACTTACCATACCTTGTAAATATTTAAGTAAGAAAGACAACAAAAGCCTAATTGTTGTCATAAAGAATCTAAGACTATTAAAGATTGTTATTACAGTGGTATAATATGTGAACGTGGATTAGAGTAAACTTCTCCAATTTGGTAGATTATAAAGCTTGAAACCTACAAGTTAAGGTCACTTAAAGAAAGAATAACAAGTTTTATACCATCTATGCAAATCTATAACAAATGGTACTAAGTAGTAGATTTGTGGATTACTATACCTAGCCTCACTTGAGACTAGGGTAAATAGCATTAAAGAGGTGAGTTTAATGAATAGTTTACAACTTAACATTATGCTCATGTTATTATAACCTTTATAAAAGACATCAAATCTTCTAAGGATAAAAAATTTCCTCAAGACTTAATCTTGATCGATTGCTTATAATACATGGTTTTTAATATATATATAGCAAAGCTTTGATATATACAAAGCAAGTGTAATAGCATCGTTCTATCACTGAGGTTGTTCAAAGTATATAATGCTTAGCTTAATATCGAACTAGCATAGTTTTGAAGTTTATAGAGCATAACTTATTATAGATAATGCATAGTATTTACATGCATTGCTTATAACATGATCGTTGTGATTTTATAACACAGGTTAAAACATAGGGTATCGACCATAAGGGATATCCATGCAAAGAAATGTTTGGAAACAAATGATTGGCAAAGTTCAACGTGGAACTTTAGACTTCGACCCACTCGCTTGCAGATTATTATTGTACTGACGTGGTCACTCCTTAGCCATGCATTGCCGCTATAAAACTTTGACTTAACCCTAAGATTCACCATTCTTCCTTCGTTCTTGGGCCTTTGGCCGCCACTCTGCAAACCCTTCTTCACCAGGTTAATGTCGTATTGGTCTGCCATTGGACCTCCAGTTGCTTTGGCTCTTCGTTAGCTCTGCTATTGCATTGTAATGGGGGTGGAGTGTTATAAGATTATTGTCTGCCTCTGTTAAATCCGCCATTGTTTGGCTTGGCTCGATTTGGTTACAGTTATACTCCTCTCTGCTCCCGCGAGTGTGATTGTCCCTTCCTCAATGCGTGGCTTGTACTCCCTGTTGGCTGTGTGATAGTTGATGGAGAGAACGTTGTTGTTGTAGGGTTACCTTCTTCATCGATTCGCTGGGTTTTCTTTTGCTGTGAGAAGTCGAGCGAAATAACTTCAAACTGTCTGCCATCGATTGGCAAGCTCCTTGTTTGAATGGGCCGTGTCGTTCCTGGGAGGGTTTATCGACCTACAAGGTAACTATTAACTTATTTTCTTAATTGTTACAGCAATATAGCACATGTTATTAAATATCTTTTGCATTTGAACAAATGCTAACTCTCGGCTGTCTACAGGATAATGCAGGTGTACCTGCTACTTCTCTCGGCTTTGCAGAGAAATGAAGGTTACGGCACTACGACCATGGTAAGCCCTGGTCTCTCCACGGCTTGTTCACCTTGTATGAGTCCTTAGATGAAAGCGATGGTTTCGTCGTTTCGACTATGTTTAACCTTCAGGGTTTTTGTTTGTTTTTAATACTATGCACCAGGGTTTATACCCTAGCTCTTATGCAGAGCCTTACGGCTTTGACCGTGAGTACAAAACGTTGTCTGTAATTATCATGATGTGTTATGAGGCCGACTGGCTGTAGGTTCCTTCGTTTTGACTATCTTTTTAATGCTGGAACAGGCTATAAGCCATTGTATAGTTCTGCTGTGGTTATAACTCGATACCAGTTTTTAATGACAGTTAATACCACTGTGTATTTTTTATAAATTGGGTATTTATCTTCGGTTATTAATCTATGACTAGTTTCTGTAATCTTCTCCTGCATTCTTTACTGGTTTAGAACTTTAGTAGTACCAAAGTTAAATTTTAAATCTTATGAATGTGACTGTGAGTAAAATTATCATTAATTGCTTTACTTGTAAATAAAGTAGAATTTTATAGGGTTTAACCCTAATTCCATAATTAAGATTAAGTTCAGTTTATAAGATAAAAGGAGTATAAACTCTGTCGGTTTCTGTGAAATAAATAAATGGTTTATAATATAAAGATTAAGCTCGTTGTTCGAGCATTATGCTAGTTCTCTATTTACCTTTGCGTTTTTAAGATACAGCTTGGTTTTCTTTTTAAAAGAAGAACAGAATCATTATGCTGTTGATATACTCTCTATAAAGATTACTGTAGAGTTATATTCTTGATTTAATATTTATATAATATAATATGCAGGGTGTATACCCTTACCACAGTTATGATCTGTTAGTATTACCTTCAACTTATTGTAAATGAGATTTATTGTTAGGTTTTCTGTACTGATTTCTACCTTAACTTCTATTTATTAGAAAGTTATAAAAGTAAGGTGCATACTTTTCAATTTATATAAGCCTGTTATATTCTTATTATATTTTATAATCTTTTCCAAGTATTAATAAATCATTTTATGATACATAGAGTGTAATTAGTTTATTCATAAACTTATTTAATTATACATTGAGTATAAATAATCCAGGGTTGTATTTGAAATAATATGATATTATTTTAAGTATTATTGTTATACTGTAAATAAAATAATTACATTATTAGTAATTCAACAATGATGTTAGTTCTAATGTTTTTATAATTATTATTACTGTTATTAACCAGTGTATGGTTTATTTATTTAATTATGAAGACTGTGTATCGTCTAATAATATTTATATAATATTTAATCTTTGTTTTAAGTTTATATATATAAAACTCTTGTGTACACAGTCATATTCCTTAAACATATAAGAAAATATAAAACAGTTTCTAATATGTTTAAGCTTCAGCTGTAAATACAAGAGGATTCAGTAATTATATGATTACCTTCTTAACCTATATGCAGAATAACAATACTAGGTTTTAATTGTAAAATCAAACCATTAGGTAAACTACATTCTACTTTCAACATTGTCTCTTGCCACAGTTAGAAGGTTGAATTCTTGCAAGCTAGCAGATAACAGTTATAAGCTTTAAACTGCAGCATTACTTAGTCTATCTATTTCTTTCTTTCAGCTAGCATTTACTGTAAATAAGGATACAGTATCAGGAAGTAACTTTTAAATATTGTAAGTAAAGCAACTTAGGAAATTTGTGAAATACTTGTAGTTAATAAAAGTATTTAAAATAGGTAACTCGGTTCAGAAGGATTCTACTTCACAATACCGAGATACTGTGCTGGAGTACGGTCTGGTGATACCAGATGTGGAAAAACACAGTAACTACTAACAGATTTAACTACTGATATTCTGCATTACTAACTTCATTAACTAATCAACTCCTCAGACATATAAAATAAACATAACATGCATCCATCCATACTCAGTAATCTTAAGAAGTAAATGACAGAACCTGTTTAAGCTGTGGACAACAATAGCAATGGGAGGCCGTTCCTCCCTACCAACTCCTGGAGAGCACTCATACAGCGACTTCTCAGGACCCCCGAGCTTGCTCTGGTCTCCCTGGCTAGAACTAGGTGCAGCAATGTCAGATACCAGTCCTCAAACTCAGTATGAATACAGAACTTGTCAGCAAGTCCTCCCAGCTAAAGCTGTAAAAAAAATCAAGTTACTGCAGCAATCCACTCATAACACTTCCTTACTGTTTTTCCCTCTTTCCTCAATGAAATTATTGAATAACATTCACCTGAATGAATTCTCTCTGGAATAAAATCTGAGCAGCCCCAGCTCTCTTCATTGAGTACTTTTTAAAAGATTGCCTAGGTCTTTGTTGGGTTAACTGTCATTTAATGAGCCACCTGCTCTGATTCCACTTTCTTGGGGAATCATGACCCCAAGTATAGGGAAGTTGCCACCTGCAACTTAGGAAGTGTTTGAGGATGCTGCCACTTCTCTTTTGCCTTGCCACCTAGTTCCATCCACCAGTTTGACCAGTAACCTCTTTTAACAGCTCTCCCATGCTGTTGTCTCCATAATTTATTTATTAATAATAAAATATTATGAATTACACTCCATTACTGTTGACTCTGCTGAGTCATCAATCCCTACTTAGGATTAAATTTAACATAATGTCTCAGAAATATAATAAAACAAATTACATAATTTTACAAAATTGGGGTATGTGACACATGGCCCTCCTCATAACATATCAAGGCACATGCCTATAATACCAAGGATTCAAAGGATTTTTTGTTTCAAATAATTATCCATGTTTTACGGGTGGCATGCCTCACACAAAAGTGAGTCCGGAGTCATGCAGATTTTGTTATAATTATTATTAATCATCCCTTTGACCACATAGTTTAATTATCTATCTTTCTAGCTTATGAGGTCTTCATCACACCACTAGTGCATGGGTGATACACCTAGGATACATCTGCCACTTACTACACCTGATTGTATGAGTTTAGCATCCCTAGGTACCAATCCCTATAATTTAGGAACCCACTCTAAGTGCCACCAATAGTCTCCTTTAGTGGACCTTGGTAGGTAAGCAGTTATGTTTAGTTATGCTCTAATAACCACCAGTTAGTTCACTTCCATTCATCCTAGCGCCATTTTTCATGATTTAAGGGAGTGTGGCGCCTTTTGTCCACCTACCTCATTAGTTAATTGATTGTGAACTAAATTAGTTATATAAAGTTGCATTAGTGAGCTCCAGTGGTGATTTTCCCACACTGAGTTAGATCCAGAGTCATTCTGAGTTGGTAGATTCAAATCCTATCTTTAGCTTTCAAATTATATTATATGTACAACCAGTGTAGTCCATATTATTTACTAATTCATGAATATAATCATATTATTCCAATTTTGTATCCATGTGTGTGCAATTTTGTCTCGATTAATTGAACAGGTTATGCTAAATTATTCTCTCTCTTATGCAGCCTTCCCTTCTCATTTGAATTCATGCAGCCTAATGATCCTATGCTTCATAGAATTTAACATGGTATTAGAGCGGGTATCCATGCATGCCTCAAACCTCTGAAAATTCCATGCTTGCACCAGAAGTAGTGGAGTTTCCACATAATTCCTGGAATAATTGCATTGCTCCTCTGGATTTGTCAAAAGAATTCTATCCAGGTGTGATGGACTCAGAAAAAGCACACATGTCGAATTGAAGGGTGTTTGAGCTAACATAAATTTGAATTGAGTTGTTTTGCAGGTACATTCAAATAATTTCTAAATATTTGTTGATCAATATAGCTGTCAAATGGAGAATTCAATAGCTCTCACTCCTAGGATCCCTACTCCTTTCAATTACCTTGAATGGAGATAAGACATGTAGGTTTCCTAGAGCAACAAAGGAATGTATAGGATGGCAATGGGAAGAGAAGTCGAACCCAGTAGCATTTGAGAAATCCAAGTTTTTGAATAGGCTTGATGAATCCTTCAACTTCATGTGCATCCATATATCTAGGGAGATATTGTTCCACCTTGAGGGACTCAGAACTCCAAAAGAAGTATGGTATAAGCTCGAATCCTTGTTTGGAAAACAAGATGAGTTGAGGGTCCGTATCCTAGAGAATGAGCTGATAGCACTATAGCCCAGTAGCTTCAAAACTATTCAGAAATTATTTACTAAATTTAAATCATTGGTAATGCAATGCAAGCAATGTGATATTGAGAAGAAGGTTGAGCAATTGGTGCTCTCCATATTGAGAAAACTTGGCTCAAAATTCTCAATGTTTGTCTCTATTTTTCACTATGGGAGACTTACTACTCTTGATTGGTGAATTCCATCTCTTGATTCGTTCACAGAGTCTCTAATCCAAGAGCAAGACAATTTGATATAGATGGGAGCTCTCAGAGCCTCTCCAAATCAAGCTTGATCCAACCAGCAGTTGGCATCTTGTCAAGCTTCAACAAAGTCTAGCACTTCAACTGCTTCGACTACTCCATCTGCTTCAACAAGTTCAACATTGGCTTCAACAAGTCCGAACCTTGACACAAATCGACCTCGACAGGTTTCATGTTCGACATACAACATCTTGGCATGCCTTGTCGGCACCTATCGAACATCGACAGAAGCTCTATGTCTTCCAGTCATCTGTGATAGTTGAAATTTTGAACCGTTATAACTTCTTGTAACTAAACGTAATTAGTCACCCAAGCGTCACAACATCCTATATAAACATGTACATTATTGTAATAATCAACCAACCTTCATAGAGAAGAAGTAATAATAGAAATTAATTCGAATTATTGCATATTTTCTGTGTGCATACTTTCTATCGATATAGTGTATTTCCTACTTTACTTGTTACTTTTCTGTGTTTCCTCCATAATAGTGCTCCACTCATTCAGTCAAAAATTTTCCCCACCGTGCACCTAGGCACGACCTGGGTCATTAGTATCAAAGCTTGACCTTTTTTAGAGATTAAGTTACATCAGCACTTCCATCGAAGTTATTCAACTTATGCATGTTCAAACACGCTCACAAACTCAGCAACAAAACCAGACACTTCCTTCAACTTCAGAAAAGATGGTCGAAGAAGAAGACAATAGAAATGCAACTGATGAGACATAGCAACTCATAGAAAAAGAATTGGCTCTCCAACAAATCGATATGTTTGCCTAGTTTAACGAGATTCTAATGTGAATCGCTTCATCTTCGACGCGAGCTCACTCCGATAACACCAGTCCCTTCAAAGTGAAAATGAATCTGGACATATCGAATCTTGAAGGCAATATTGACGTGGAATCCGTCGACAATTGGGTACAACAACTGGGATCTTACTACTCTGTGAATCAACTCTCCGAAGCGGAAAATATCACCATTGCATCCTTGAAGATGTCGACCTCTGTACATTATTGGTCGGAAATTTTATCGACAAAGATGGAAAAAATAGGTGACCCCATAGACACATGGGTAAAATTTTTCAAATACGTCTAAAAGGAGTTCTACCCACCCAACTATCTTGAACGGCAGTATAAGAAGTGGCAGCAGCTAGGCAATGGAAATACCAGTCCGTACAGAGTTACACCGATGATTTCTATCAACTCATGGCTAGACCATGCATCCAAGAAGAAGAGAAATTTATTTTCCTGAAGTACGTCAGTGGAATATCCTCATACATTCAGCAAGAGATGGAGTTTTTTACTGCCAATACGCTTGTGGATGCATTTCAGCACGCCAACAAGCTTGAAGCTAAACAAAAAGGAAAAGCATTTTTCGTGAACAAGCCAATAGGTCGAACATCCCACAAGAAGTCACCAACCGACTCCTACAAGTTTAAGAACCCTTCTTAGTCGATTCCACCAAATCCTGATCATCACAAGAAGAATTTTCATAAAGACAGGAGGGATTGTAGCAAACAAGCTCGTACCGAGAAATGGTGTGATTATCACAAGTTAGCATGGCATGATACGTCAGAATGCAAAGCTCAGAAGAAAATTTTGGAAAAATTTTTGACATCCGACTTGTCTGACAGAACCCTGGTAGAATATGATCCATATGCATCAACCCTCTTGGCTTCAACTTCGACCACTCTGGCATCCTTGACTATCGTCAATGAGGAGGAATGAGAATGCATGTTCCATACACAAATATGGGTTCAAAAAAATCCATTACATCTTATTGTGGATAATTGTAGCCAGAATAACTTCATTTCCGAATATCTTATGAAGAAATTAGGTCTTGTAACCACTCCACATCCTCATCCTTACAATATTGGTTGGATGAAGGATAGACAGGAACTAAGAATCACATGCCAATGCAAACTCACCTACTTCATTAATCCTTTTGAAGATAAAGTACTATGTGATGTGGCACCGCTTTCTGTAGTCGACACCCTGTTCGGAAAACCTTACCTATGGTATCGATACGGTACATATCAGTCACGGACTCATAAGGTGATTGTGAAAATTCATAATCAATGGTACAACATACCAAAGCAACAACCCAAATCAATGATTGCTATAATATTTTCCAATCAAACAAAGAAGCTTATCAATCATGCTCAGAAGTTCGCATTAACTATGATAAAGCCTCAATGTTCCAGGAAGATTGCATCAACAAGTCGACTCATCGACCAACGCAACACCCGACAACAACAACAGATCGACCACATTCTTGAGGAATACCAAAATGTATTTGAAGATCCAAACGGAGTACCTCTGCATTGTCAGGTAAAACACTCCATTGAACTTGTTCTTGGTTCTTCATTACCTAACGCATATGTTTACGAAAGGAAATGGGAAAATTGTCTTTAAATGGACATAGACACAACAAGATTTTGAACAACTCAAAAACAAGCTTTGTACTGCACCAGTACTTGTGTTACCTTATTTGCATTAGCCCTTTGAGATTGAGATGGACACATCAAACTATGCTCTCGGCGCAGTGATCACTCAGTCAGGTCACCCGGTCGTGTTTCATTCAGAAACTTTCAATGACACTGTTAGAAGGTATTCGATGTATAAGAAAGAACTGTACGCCATTGTGCAATATATTAAGCAATGCAGACACTACATTCTTGGAAAGGAAATGGTCATCCTGACTAACCATAAACCTTTGCAGTTTGCTTCATCCCAGTCAAAACTATAGACAACTCGACAAATCAAGTAGATTAATTACCTGCAACAATTTCAGTTAGTAATTAAGTATTAGAAAGGAAAATTTAATGACGTAGTCGATTGTCTCAGCCGACCACCCATTACTCTATTGTCTACAGTGATGAGTATGCAGGGTTATGACACCACTACTTTGCCACAATTGTATTCGATAGACTGCGACTTCTCACCAATTTATCGACAGTTTCATATCGACATGTTGTCTACTACTGACTACTTCCTAAAGGACACCTTGCTATACAAGATTGGACAACTTTTTGTACCGACAGAATCTCATTTGGATGCGCACTACAACAAGACATCAGGTCATTTTGGAGTCACAAAAACACTTCTTATCCTCCAAAAGTATTTTTACTGGCCTTCACTTAAATCTGATGTCAACAAGTACATTCGATCGTCCATGGTTTGTGCCATTGCTAAACCATCGAATCGACGATAAGGATTGTACACACCCCTACTAGTTTCTAGTCAACCATGGGAATGTATTTCTATGGACTACTTGATGGGATATCCTACTACCAAACATCAGCATGACATGATCTTATAATTAGTCGACAAATTTTCCAAAATGGTTATACTTATACCATGCAAGAATAATACAACAACACAACAGACTGCTCATCTCTTCTTCAAACATGTGTGGAAACATTATGGCCTCCTGGCGACCATTATTTCCGACAGAGCTTCTATATTTGTCAGCACCTTTTGGAAAAAACTTTGGCAATAGCTCAACACGAGACTTTCTTTGTCGACAGCCTTCCATCCACAAACAAACGGATAGACGGAATTTGTAGATCACTTGGTAGTACAATTGCGTCGCATGTACAACCACAAACATAATCGAACATGGGATGACAACCTTCCATACATACAACACAACTATAATCATGCTCAACACAACTCTACGGGAAAGATTCCATTTGAGATATGTTATGGATTTCAACCCTCAACGCTTATCGGCTTGATCAGTTCCTCGACACAGACTTCGAAGGACAAGAAGTGGAGAAAGTATTAAGGTTCAGAGATCAAATCTACAACATCCATAAACAAGCACAAGAAATGTTGCAACGAGCTAATGCAAAATCCAAGGCCCGACACGACAAGCATCATATTACTCATTCATTCCAAATTGGGGATCAAGTCTGGTTACATCTAAAGAAGGATCGCTTCACTGATCCATATAGAAATTTGAAACCTTTGAGATATGGTCCATACAGTATCCTTAAACAGATTGGAGAAAACACGTTTCAGCTTGACATTCCCGCATGCCTTAGCCTACATCCATTATTCAATGTAGATCTACTTCGACCATACCATGCACCATTGTTGGAACGCAACGATTTGCAGATAGTAGAACCCGAAGACATCGATCTAGATGTTCAGGAACCTCTTCTTTGCGACACCATTGTGGGATGATGCATACGCCATACAAGGACGAACCCCATTCCCTTATTTCAAGTGGCTAAAGCTAGATAGATCCCCACGCAAGAAAAATGGTACTCTGCTACTAAAGTAGCCAACAATTTTCCTAACTTGAACGAATACACAATGGAGACCATTTTTTCTTAAGGAAGGAGGAATGGTCCAACAACAGTTGGCATGTTTTCGAACTTCGATAAAGTAGCACTTCGAACCCTTCGACTACTCCGATTGCTTCGACAGGTTCAACATCAGATTCAACAAGTCCGAACCTCGAGTACACAAACCGACCTTGACAAGTTTCACGCTTTACATACAACATCTTGGCATGCGTTGTCGGCACTTGTCGAACATCGACAGAATGCCTTTGTCTTCCAGTCATCTGCAACGGTTGAACTTCCAAAACATTATAACTTCTTGTAAGTGAACATAACGAGTAGTCACCCAAGCATCGCAGCATCCTATATAAACATGTACATTATTGTAACAATCAACCAACCTTCATAGAGAAGAAGTAATAATAGAAATTGGTTCAAATTCTTGCATATTTTCTATGTGCATACTTTATGTCGATATAGTGTGTTTCATGCTTTACTTGTTATTTTTATGTGCTTCCGCCATAAAAGTGCTCAACTCATTCAGTTGACTGTTGTCTCCGACATGCACCTGGACACAACCTGGATAAAAGGTCTCTTAGCTGGTGAGACGAGGAATGTGCAAGAAAGAAGGAATCAAAAAGGTAAATAGAAAATAAACATTCAATTTGAACCAAAAGATGAGTTTTATCCAGTATTTGAAGCCTCGGGCTCTAGGAAGGACAAACATCAAAAGGGAAAATGCTCTTACTGTAAGAAAGGTAACCATACAAATAAGTATTGTATGAAGAAGACCATTGATCAAATGGAAAAACTCCTTGATCAACACAACATTGCCCTTCTTGAAGGTGCAAGGAAGACTAACTATGGAGAAATAACTAAATATCATGATGAGAGATTCCATGCACTGAAGGCTAGTTGTTCAAAATCACACTCCCTCCTCATTGATTCAGGAGCCTCCAATCACATGGTTCCATCCACTAAATCATTCTCTTCATTACAAACTATTGATGGTGCAAGTATTCACATGGGTGATGACACCCAAATTCAAGCTGAAGGAAAGGGTTCTATCAAGTTAAAACATGGAATGATCAAAGATAGACTCTATGTTCCCTCTTAACCTGTAAATTTATTATATGTGTACCAGATGACACATACTGGCCCACCAAAGTGATTGGTATTTGATCCTAACTCGGTGGAGATCTCAGATATCTCGACTCAGAAGATTATTGCGAAGGTTGTTGCAAACCATTCCTCAAAGGCATATGAATTCTCACACTTTTTTCCATACTCATATCTAGTATAGTCTCAGTTTCCATTCGAAAGGGGAGGTAAGACCATTCTATCTACTCCTTTTACATATGATAATGTTTCCATTAGTGTTTCATATTTAGAATCTGAAGCAAAGGACCCAGTTGAATCAGTTTATGAAATTGAAGATGAAGTTCGCTGTGATCCAGATCCAAATACAGTCCCTACTCCCGATCCTTCAACATTTTATGAGAATTTTGCACACACATTTTACCAAAATTCCATATGGGGCATAAAACCCATGTCTCGGTTTTTATTTATCCATCCTTGTATGCATGAAAATGGCATGTGAAAACTAGCCTTCGAGCATATTTGACAGTTTTTAAATTGTTGAGTTTGACTTCCAATTTGACCAGCTCCCATGAGTAACTTGTTTGATCTAATATTTTATTCGGAACACATAACCATTTCTAGAATGTAAAAAACAATATCCAAGTGGAAAATTCCATCTTAGAGATGTGTTGATATGCAAACAAACGATGGGTTACAGGAAACTAATGAGGTAGTTACAGGAACAACAATAAGTCATGTGTGGGGAATCATGAGAGTATGGTACATATGAGTATGGGATATGGAATGAAAAAGGTAGTAGGTAAAAATGAGAAAAAAAATTAATAGGTATGAACAATCCCCCGTCCCCCCCACAACCAAGGTGTTTTCCATCCTCGAAAAAAATTGACAAATTGGTGCATGAGAAAGGAATAATAATAAAATTTATTATTTCATGCCATCTCAAACCTCTAGAAATTGGTAAGAAATTAGCTTGGGAATTTATGTTCAATATTTTCAGAAAGCACCTACAGTTTTGATGTACTTCTCAAAGTGCTCAACCAACACTCAAATATGCATTATAATGCTACATTCATATTTCACTTACAAATTCGATTGCTAAGCTTCAGGTCTGGAACTTGTTGTTAATAATTAGTATAGGAAGAAAATTAATTTCAAACCTTTGTACGTTCTATAGGAACAATTGATGTACAGAAAATACACTTCAATCTAAAGGAAACTGAAACGTTACAGAAAGAGCACGTTGTCATAGGATGAGCATGTTGATGTAGGATGAATCAGATTGTTGCAAGATGAATCATGTTGTTGTAGGATGCTTCGTTGAACCCAAAATCTAAACACTTACCTCTAATGTACTAGTACCACTCGATGGAAACACCATCTAACTATTCAAGCTTGACCTTCAAATCCTTATACCAACAATCTCCTACTCTTGTCAAGTGATTTAAGGAAACTCTGCCCCAAAATAGAGGATTGACAAATGTCCAGTTCATAACTGAACCAATTCAAAACAAGAATAAATCTTCCTAAAGAATGTATTAGAGGAACTGGCATGATTTCAACCCAAAAAAATAGAAAGGAAATAACATGTTCACAATAGGATGACGAGAATTCATTCAAGTCAAAAGATTATTAAATAGAAGGTTCTTCCATGAATCAAATACATAGTAATCCCAAATGTGGGGAAATGAACACGTAAAAGGTTTTCAAAATATTTTCATTTACTTTCCAGTGTTCACCATATCGAATCCAACCCTCAAAAAGCTTGATTTTGCATCTTTTATTACAACCATTAGATAATTGAAAACCAAAACAATAGGATCATATTTTCTATTTTGAGTAAAAGAAAACCTAACTAAGCCTATTTTACTCAATTGCTAATTGTCATTCAATAAAGAGATCAAATCTCCTTTTTTTTATTCTCCCTAATCTATGGAAACATTAAATTTAAATCCAAATATTTGCTCTTTAAAAAAAAACATAAATTTGGACTTCTAGACATCTGAGCAGGAGATTTGCTCAATGTTCCTACATCATAAATAGGGAAGAGAAAATGAGTCAACACAAGGAATCGTAGGAGGCGTAGGGAATTTTCTAAATGTTCTTCTTTTAGAATTCAAGGAATCACCTATTAAATATTTGGAAAGAAATATAAATTCACATATCCGATAAGTACATAAGATCTACAGCAAGCACATGACATCTCGAGAGGAAAGAAAGCTAAGCAGTCCACACTTGTGTCAAATTCTGCAAGAAAGAATACAAAGGAACCTTGATTATGTGAGACTTAGATATCAAATATGGTAAAATGATATTTTGAGTATCCCCCTTCTGTAACCGAGATCTGAAATGTTGAGTTGGTCCACAATGGTGAGTTGAACTGAGCTGAGTAAGTAGAACATGCATCATGTGGTACTTGTATCCTATTGTAAACTGAGATGAAACCTATAACTGCTAGCATGATAAATTGTAACTTTAAGATCTTTAATGTTCTTCTAATGGAGTAACAAGTTTGTAGATTCATCATGTAAAGAGCAATTGAACTTGGATGAAATTTTGATTTCAATTTCATTATTTGCAAATTATGTTTTCTAGCAATCTGGTTTTGAAACAAGACTTGTTTGATTCTTCCCAAAGGGTTCTCACAATCAGAAATTATTATTCTCAAGTAATCCCTACCAGCGAGCTAGTTTTCAAGCACTCCATGGTATGATGGAACCTCATAGAGGTTTTCACGATCAAATTTTATTTGGAAAAGGAAATTAATAACACAAAGTATCTCAACATTATAAGTGAGTTGAGAGACATTATTACATGGGGTAAGGGTGAATGTAGCAGGAAAGTATGGAAAGCTCGTGAAGGAAAGAAAATAAGTTGAAGTCAATATGTTGTAGCCGTAGTATCATGAAAATTTTAAGATTGACTCACATAAACTAATGAAATTTTAGACTTCAAAATGTATAGGTAGTTAATCTCAAAAGGAGGAAATCTATGGGCATACCATGACATAATGAACAATAGGGATTTTGCAAGGATTCTTTGGTTTCAACGGAACGATGGGAGTGACTTGAAATGGTATAGAAATTAGGCTTCTCCTTTGATGGTGGTCTTCATATCATTTGTTCATTTTCCTTCATCTCAATCCATCTTGAAAGGTTTGGTACTATTAATGTTGTTGGTTAGTAGCCGAAATATTCATTTAGTGAGTTCCAAGGATTCTGAGATACAACCATGGTGCATCTAAGGACTCAACATCACATGATGTTTCATCTTCTTTGATGGATGGTTGGATGGCATTCCCTTCTTTAGAAATATTTGATCTCGAAAATAATTTTTCCATGGAATGACCTTTTGGATCCTCTTGATACCTACAAAAGAACTAGCGCTTTCCTATAATTGGATAAATTTCACCGCTAAAATTTTCCCTGGTCACTTCCCTCTTATAGAAAACATATGAGGTTCTAGATGTAACATAAATACACTATAAGGGTCTAGAAAATTGCTCCTTGTGGTATTCACCCCCAAACCCTCGGAACTTGAGGGATTTGATGCCACACCCATATATAATGGGGGACTAGTGCACCCACCATGTGATCCCCCTACTTGCTCGACACATATGAAGAACTAGTAACCAGTCATGAACACTACATGAAGAATATCATATATCTGAATATTGTATTCATCTCTTAATAGTTTTATGTTAGAGTATTGGCTTTGGAGTTTTAGAAGCTTCACTTAGGGAATAAGGCCCATGTTTCCTTCCTTAACCATGGTCAAGGCATCATTACGCAAACCTAGTGCTAAAATTATTCTATTATAGCCTTATACCCTCTTAAAGGCCAAAAATACAAAAGAAAATCATATGTGGTTGTTTGGGGCCTTGTCCAAGTATATTGAACCTTAGAAGCTAGCTTTAATACTTATGGATTGAGTTTCACCCCTTTACCATAGTCAAGGAACCGAGACCCATACCTAGTTGTCAAAACCTTTTAATAATGTATATATCCCAATTTGGGTTATAATGATACTCTCAAAAGGTCGATTGTGATAGTTCAAGGAATCGTTCATGGACTTAGATGCTTAAAATATCCTTTTAGGTCATAAGTCTCATGTTTCCTCTCATAATCATGTGGTGGCTCATGACCCATTCCCACAACACTACTGGAAGGAGAAATATTTCATAGAGAGGTCATGTGGTAAGAGGACTATTTGATGATGCTTTGCTCTTCTAAGCTACCTTTTAGGCTTAATGTCTAAGTTTCAATGCATGACCTTGGTCTAGGTATTTATACCATTACCTAGTTTTCCAAAACTCTATTGATGCAAATATAACTAAGTGGCAAATAATTCACTTCAGAAATCATGTGTGTTAGTACGAGGCATTATTTTAGCCCTTGATGTAAAAAATATTCCTTTATAAAATAAGGAATAGGTTTCCTTCCTTCATCATATTGAGGAAACATTGACACATGCCTTGTGCTTAAAAACCATAATGGGTCCCATAACCCTAATTGGAGATCAAATGTCCCCTTTGGTCGCAGTCATGTGTTTTGGTTCGAGGCATCGTTCTTGGGCCTGCATTCCTATAATCTTAATTTAGGATAAAGAACTAGGTTTACACCCCAACCATGTCTAGGACCCTATACAAATTCATACTACCCAAAAATTCCTAGTATTGCCAATATCTCCACGTAGAAGGAAAGGATATGCTCTAGATTGTATGTATAGTGGATTGAGGTGTCACTCTTGAACCTGGATATTGAGAAGCTTAGTTTATGGTGTTTAAGGCCCAGGTTTACTCCCTAAACCATGTTTGGGGCCCAAATATTGATAGCAAATATCCAAAATCTCTTAGTAGCACCCAAATCCTACTTAGAGGCAAGGATAACCCTACGAGATCATGTGTGGTGGTTCAAGGTGTTCTTCATGGCCATGTATCACTAAAAAAATTTAAGGGTCCAATCGCCATGCTTCCTCCCATGAAAATGTCAAAGGCCATGAGACACAAAACCAGTGCTCAAAGTATTATAATGGTGCTCATATTTTTGCTTGAAAGACAATGATGTCCTATGTCCTATGTAAGTGTTCAAGTCTTCATTCTCAGCATATATTCCTTAAGGATTCCTTTAAGACCTAAATCATGATATTCATCCCCTCACCATGTCCAAGGCACCAAAACCCATACATAGTGCTTAAATATTCCTAATGTGATCAATATTCCCACTCATATGCAAGGATTACTCTTGAAATATCATGTGTAGTGGTTTGAGTTATCATCCTTAAGGCTTGATACTTAGAAGCTTAATTGAGAACATGAAGCATAGGTTTCATTTCCCTAAAAATTAAAAGATATAAAAGAATTATACCTATTACTAAAATCATTTTAATGTCATTGATATTCTTACATTGTTGTGAATGCAACACCTAACCAAATATATATGATGATTTGAGGCATGGCCTTGTCTAAGTCTTCCTTTCAGTCTTTATGCCTATTTTTCAGCCCCTAACCATCCATCTAGAGGGACTCCAGACACGTGTTTATTGATTAAAACACCTTCATAGCACCCTTATATAGATTGATAAAGGGCCGACCAGATTTTGACCCATTATAATGAAAAGTTGATATTGAAAAGAAAATCGAGAAAAAGAATGGAAATCATGTATTTCTAATTGAAATTGTTACATTCGGAAATCATGTATCGTAGTGTATTCCTTGGTTATTTTATCTACCCAATAGAAGTTCCGATTCGGGTTTTCTTTCATAGTTCATTCATCACTGTGTCACAGTTTTGATTATCTTACTATTTTTTTCTGATCACTGTATCTACTCAAAAGCAGTTTCGATTTCGGTTTGGTTTGATCGTTCATCCATTACTGCTCCAGCACTATGGGAAAAAGAAAGAAGTCCGCTGCTTCAAAGCAACAGGGTCGCAAAAAACAACCAAAATTAGAAACGGTCTTTGACTGTCCATTTTGTAGCCATCCCCAAAGCGTGGATTGTGTCATGTGAGTCACTTATTATTAATGTGTGTATACTGTTTCACATTTTACTGTTTAAGCTGCTCTGTGGTCTCTGAGTTTTTGAACTTTTCATTGATTGCAATAGGGATTCGCAGGAGATGGTCGGGGAAATCAAGTGTAGTATGTGCGCAGCCGCCTACTCCATGAAAATCAACAGTGAGTCTTAATGTTCTAATTAACTACTCGTCAATTCATTTAAATAGTTACTTCCAATCAAGATTCCTTTCTAATTATCGTTATGTATATGGGCTGACCATTGATTTATCTATGTACTCAGATTTGAGCGAACCAATTGACGTGTAAGTATCCAGTGATTCAATGAAAACAAACCATATTTAATTAAACAATGCATTACATCCATACGCTTCAATGACTTTCTTTCTAATTTGCGTATAATTTTGAAGGTTTACGGACTGGTTGGACGAATGTGAAAAAGCAAACGAGCGAAATTCGGAGGGATAAACGTTTTCCCATGACCTTGAAATCTAGTAATAGAAACAGATAATCTGTTTTCCTGATTGTTTTAGTCATTGTACATGTGGAATTAGTGGTTTTCCCTCCTAACCGTTTTGGTTATTCTACATGTGGAATTAGTGGTGAATTAGTGGTTTTCACTGTTTTTTAAATGGTAGGAGAATACTCATGAAAGCAGCGAATGTGTCTGACTTTCTGCGTCTTCTTTTAAAGAACTATCTACCTGTAATGTGATTTGAGAACACTGATCAAACTATATACTTGTGATTTAAGGATTTGAGAACAAATGTTCTCTGTGACTAACAATATATGTCTTATCAGTAATGTATAATCTGATCAATGTTGAATAGAATGTAACCATTTGTTCATTTCATTACACTTCCTTCCATGATATTCAATGGTGGTTGAAATGCGTTTGTTATCTCATCTTAGATTCTTGTGAATTTCTAGTAGTAATGAGTTTATGTGTTCCATCTTTGGTTTTCCTTTCATAATTTTGATAAAGTTAGGTTTTTGATAGGCTCAATCTTTGCCAAATTGGTTTATAACCATTTCTTGACATGAGCACTACTTTTTGAGCTACATACAATGTAATAAACCAAATGATTTTATACATGATCTACTATCTATTTCATTGAGATTAAAGCTATAGGAAAACAGCGTTGCATGAAAGAAATCTCATGTTGCTTAATAACCATGGTGGCTGCGGCCTTGCTCTTTTTGTAATTCACGAATTAGATTTCCCACAAAGGACGTGACAGATCTATGAGAGTTAGAGATACAGTCATCAACCCATGCGTCGTATGATTTTTTGCTAGGCAGGAGCCCCGCAATAAATGAGATGTCATGATCGGTGCTCAGTTTTATTTTCTCACGTCGCAACAATCCCTGATCATCCTCCTGCAAAACAAACCTCCAAACCTCCAAGCAATGTGAAAGAGCAATGCTACTGTTATGTTTAATGCTCTGAAACACACTAGACGTGCATATTTGGACTAGTGTACTATGTCTAAAAGAAATGTAAGAGATTATCATGAATAATCCAAGTTATAAGAATGGCATGACAAGAACAGTTACCATTATGCAAGAGTAAAGCGGGTTCGTTGACATGATGGCCTCGACTATAGCTTTCGTTTAGGAAGAAATTACTGATATGGATTCTTCTAATTCGAAGATGATGTGTACAAAACGAGAAGGCTCTGGCTTACGGGACTTACTGGCTATCCTTTCTCTTCTATTTCTTGGTCACATCTACACACTTTTATATGCAACTTGAAGTCCATTATCTGAATTTTATGAGCTGACACGCAATGAACAAAGAACAGAATGGTAGGAAGGAGCTGCTGAGAGAACAAAGAACAGAATGGCAGGAAGGAGCTGCTGAGAAAAACAATTAATTATTTTATTTTGTGATCGTCTCTGTATAAATGGAGAGCTTTATTTGAGATGTTGGTGTCAAAAACCTAATGAAACCAATGTCCTTAATCATAATCCAAAGATATCCTCAATAAGCCATGTCTCAAGAAGCCATGTGTAGTTAGGAGAGTCAACCATTCTTAGTCCTAGATCACTAAAAGACTACTTTACGGCTTATGTTTAGGTTTCCTCCCCTTAACATGTCCAAGGTTCTAAGCCTCACAGACATGGATACCCATGCAAAGTAATATGTGGTGCTTTGAGACATTATTAATGGCTTTAGAGGTCTCAATAGTTTCTTTAGGGAAAAATGCATTGTCTTATTCATCAAAACTCCATTCCCAAGTCTTTCACACACATACATATTGCTCAAAACCACCTAATGACAAAGTCATAATAAACCAATGATACTCTCACGATGCCATGTATGTTTAGTGGAGGAAACCTACTTATATCGATAGTGATAATAACTCTAAGATGCAAGGGTTTATGTTACTCTCTTGTTAAAGAATTACAAAAATCTTTAAGAGTGGGATCTTTGTAAGAAGACCCTAGAGCTTCTTGGAGGGAGTGAAAATATGTAGAAAAATAAAATAAGGAATACCAACCTTAGAAAGAGTAGCTTAAATACATAGGATGTCTTACTTAGGTACCTTACATTTTTCAACTAACTATTTAAGGGTTTTGAATTTAGAAAGATAGTCTTCAATTCAAGATAAATCACTTTGATTTAAAGAAACCAAGTCATTTTCAAGCTAATGAGCTCAAATCTCATTGTGTTTACCCAATATAGTTTCCAACTTTGTTAAAGCCGCATTTGGTTGGTCTTGGATGCATATGATAAATAGTTCCCTCCCTTTTTACTAACTTTTCCTATAAGCTCACTTTGAACCCAAGACCTTTTGCATTTAATAAAGTAGCTTTCAACCAAGTGAGTTAAGCAAAATATCTAGTGATATTATGAAGGAAAATGTTGTTCTTGTAGAGTGCCTACCCAAAAAACCTTGTTTTGCAAGATGATTTTACCCATCCACACACAAACAAACAAAAAAGAAATTTTGAAACTAAAACTTCTCAAATTTATGGATAGACCTTGGATTTTTTTGTTTGTTAGAAATGCCAGTCACTCGGGGCTAGTGCATTTCAACCATTGGATAAGTAACCGCAACCTAGGGTCATCTAGAAGCCGTCAAAATCCCCCAAAGATCGCACCTGTCATGGACCACACCAACCCTTAACGTGGCCATATATTTTGGTGTTTCCTCCCAACTAAGTGACTCCTAAGGTTTTTGAACTAGGGTCCCCTTGCAAATGAAACCCACACCTTAACTGAGTGAGCTAGTGAGAATTGACAAGGTTATACCTAGAAAATTCAAGTTTTCTCTTTATTTTTGGTTTAATGAATTCACACAAGGCACACAAAATAAACATATGTATTCAAGAAAATCCTTTTGTCGACATATGTATTCACTATATTTAGTATTTGTTGTGTTCGCATAGAGTGAACGACAAAGACCATGTGTAGACTAGAAAGATAAAAAAGAAGGAATCAAATAGAAAACCAAGCTAAAATATAAAACAATATGAGAAATATTTTTAATATGTAAAAGTTAACAATATAACTTTACATGACATAAAATAGCCATATTTTGGGCAAATGGAAACCTTTTTTAGAGAAATTAAAAGTGTTTCCAATTGAAATCCTCATTGCTCTCGACACATTGGAACACCTCTTTGTGACCTCTCTCAAGATAAAAAAAATTATACAAATTGTAGAATCTAAGAATCATTTGATGCATGGGAGCAGGTCTTCATAAGCGTTATTATACCATGTTTGACTAAAAAAAGGTGTATCCACACATATCAAACACCTTAAGAAACCACTCACAAAAACATATCACAGATCAACACATCAATGTTTTATAATCTTAAAACCGTTAGAGACAGAAGTAATAAAAAACCCTCTTTAAACAACTACTTGAGGCAATATATTAATGCAAAAGGAAAAAATTAAGTTAAATATGTTTTTTTCACAATCGGTCACCCTACCTTCTCTTTAAATACATATCATGGACCAATTGGGTGGTAAGACACTCATTAATGTACCCATTAAAATCAAGGAGATGATGACCCATAGGATCACTTTGTGTCTACAATATATTGTGACTGTCATATTACGTAAGTACATTTGCCACTTACTTCACCTGGTTGCAAGAGTTTAGGATCCCCAAGTACCAATCCCTATGATTTAGGAACCCACTCTGAGTGCCACCAGCAGCCTCCTTCAGTGTGTTAAATTATTGTAACTTTGGAAGATATTCTAGATGTATTGATTGTATTCCTCCATCAGGAAATGAGTTTGGTCATGTAAGAGTCATTGAAAGAAACAATGTAAATCTCTGGACGTAAGTCGGGTCAATAGTACCCAAGTGTCATTATAATAAATGTTATTTTTGGTGTCTTACTAGACAAGTCATCCATGTTAGGAATTAGGACAAGTCAAGTGAAAAATATAAATAGAGAGGCGCTCCCCTTCATTTGTACACATTCACTCAAGCAAGTGTGCAAGAGAGAGAAGAACAAGTGCGCCAGAAAGAAGAGAGAAGTAGTTGTCTAGGTTTTACACTACTCTAGTTGGGTTCTATAGTGAGGAATTTTTAATTTTTGCGGGGTTTTCCCCCTTGTGTTTTCCCCGAGGAAAATATTTTTGTTCTTGGTGTTTATGTGCTTGTTCTTTCAGTGATCCTACTAGTGAAAATTGTTTTAAGATATCATCTAAGCAATTAAGAAAACTTAACATGGTATCAAAGCCACCCTGAAAGGAGACACTGCACATCTAGGGTTCGTTACTCCAAAAAAATCCCTCGATAGATCAACCATAAAAGAGGGTTCACTCAACTCGCCCTAGAAGGGCGCATATTTCTATGGAAGCAGAACTGAATTGGACAATAAGTTTCTGTTTTAGACCAAACATTGATGTCGAGAAGAACCAAGGCTTCAATTTTCTTGAGACTCCATCATCAATCTCATAAAAAACAAGATACAGTCTAGCTCGTCCTTGGGAGGTGCATATTTTCCATCACTTATGCCTACCAGTGATCCCAATTGGAAAATTAGGGTTTCTACATCAAACTCTAGGTCATCTTGAAGGAGGTCAATCAAAATTTGTATTTATCAAGTTAGTGTTACCCTAATTCCATTTGAAGTTCTCATTATGTTAAAAGATGGCAAAGAGTACCAAGCTAGATGAAAAGCTTGAAGGTGTTGAAAACTTTAGAGCATGGAAATATCAGATCATGCTCATCCTAGAAGAAAATGATCTAGAAGGACTTATAAAGGAGGAAGTTGCAGAATCAGAAGAAGTTGAAGCTAAGTCTAAATACAATAAGGATATGATCAAGGCTAAGAGGATCACAGATGACTATATCAAAGATAACTTGATTCCTCAAGTCTCCTCAAGGAACACACCAAGGCCTATTTGAAGGAAGAAACATCAATAGGAAGAAGACCTTGAGGAATCTCCTCAAAAGTGTAAAGGCTCAAAAATGAGAAACCATGCAATCATATTTTGCAAGAGTAGCTCAAATCAAGGAGTAGTTGGAAGCCATTGGTGATATGGTTGAAGAAGCATAAATTGTAATGACCACCTTGAATGGTCTTCGAATATATTGGGAATCCTTTATCATAGGAATATGTTCAAGAAGAAGACTAACCAAGTTTGGACAGTTATGGGAAGAATGTGTGCAAGAAGAAGAAAGAATAATAGCCAAAGAAGAGAAGCTAAATGAAAATGAGGATTAAGCTTTGGTAGTCCATACCAAAGGAAAGAATAAGAGAAAGAGTTATGACCATCCTCCCAAAAGGACTCAAGGGTTTAAGAATCTTAAGAAAGCCTTCTCAAATTATGAATGCTTCACTTGTCATGAGATGGGACATATTGCTATAAATTGTCCCATGAAATCATAAAGAGACAAGAAGAAGAAAACATTTTAGGCTCATGTTGCTGAAGACAATAATCAAGAAGAAGAGGAAAGAACTAAGGAAAATGAATATTCCTGTGAATAATATGTCTTGATCTCTACACTCACGGGATCATTCTAACTAGGAAATGACACCTAGCTAGTAGATAGCGGTGCCTCCAATAACATGACAGGTTACAATGACTCACTCTCATGTCTTGTACAAAAGGAGTCCCCACACATATAATGCTTGGAGATGATTACCAATATCCCATAAAAGGAATGGGAAAAGCCTCCTACAATTGGACTCTGGAAAGACCATGAAGATAAAGGATGTCCTGTATGTCCCAGGACTAAAGGAGAACCTTCTTTCTATCTCATTCTTAGATAAGAAAGGGTTCGGAGTTTCTTTTGTGGATGGAGAAGTCCTCATGTGGACAAAAGGAAAAACTATAGATGATGCAGTAGTAATTAGAGTTGAAGAAGGAGGACTCTACAAATTGAAGGGACATGTAGATTCAACATTTATTACTAGTACCATAAACCCATGTGAGTTATGGCACAGAAGACTTGCTCATATACATTACAAAGCATTTCCAATTGTGAGAAAGGTTGTAACCGGTTACCAGAGATGCAGATAGATCATGAAGGAGTGTGCACAAGGAAATAATAATAATAACCCTTATCCAAACAGTGACAACAAAGAAAAAGGGATCTTAGATATTATTCCTTCAAATATATGCGGGACAATGCAAACTACTTCATTAAGCAGGTATGTTTACTATGTTTCCTTTATTGATGACTAATCCTGCAAAACTTGGATATATTTCCTAAAGAAGAAAGATGAAGTGTTTGAAAGATTCAAAGAATTAAAGGCCCTAGTAGAAAACCTCCCTGAATAAAGGATCAAGATATTAAAATCAGATAATGGAGGAGAATTCACATCAAGTGAATTCAATGAATACTTCAAAGAAGTTGGGATTAAGAGGGAGCTTACCATTCCCTCTAATCCACAACAAATGGTGTGGAAGAAACAAAGAATAGATCTATCATGGAAGCTGTGAAATCTATGATACATGATCAATATCTACCTATGTAACTATGGGAAGAAGTAGCTAGAACATCAGTATATGTACAAAATGGAATCTCTGACAGTACCCTTGGGAACAAAACTCCAAGAGATGTTTACCCGAGAAAATCCTAAAGTAGGTCACCTAAATATATCTGGTTTTCTGGTATACATACACATTACCAAGGAGAAAAGATCAAATTTAGATCCTTCGAGAAAGAAGGGTATGTTTGTAGGATATAGCAAGCAATCAAAATCTTATCGAATCTATATCCCATGATATCGTCAAATTGAATTAAGCAGAGATGTCACCTTTGACGAAGATACAACCTTTAGAAAATCAAAGAAAGACAAGGAAGATGAAGAGGATCATGAAACATGAAACCCCTAGAGCTGTAGAAGGTCCTAAACCAATTAGGAACGAAGAATATTATCATATGTCTAAGGATACATACATGACATAACCTTAGAGACTTGAAGAATTTCCCAGTGAAATGATCTCATGAAATAGAATACCTTCTTGGGCTCATGAAGTAATCGAAGAAGAAAAAATATATGGTGTCCCAGAAGGAACCATCGAAGAGAGAAAGAAGCCAAATCCATACCCTAGTTATGTAGCTTTGATGTGTGATCTCATTGATAAAGAACCAACATTTTTTGAAGAAGCAACAAAGTAGAAAGAATAGGTTGATGATATGGTCAAGGAATACCAATCGATTATAAAGAATGGTGTATGGGAAATAGTGCCAAGACCAAAAGATAAGTCAGTGGTACCATTGAAATGGATCTTCAAAACAAAACACTTAGCATATGGTAGTATAGAAAATTACAAGGCAAGATTCGTAGCTCGCGGATTCTCCCAAAAGGAAGGAATCGAATATGAGGAAACCTTTGCACCAGTAGCTAGGAATACCTCAATAATAACCATCATTTCCTTGGCCTCCAATGTGAAGTGGAAGTTAAATTAGATGGATGTAAATACATCATTTCTAAATGGCTTGATAGAAGAAGAAGTATATATCAAAAAACCACAAGGTTTCAAGACTAATGATAAGGAAACTCATGTATGTAAACTCAAGAAGGCATTGTATGGGTTAAATCAAGCACCTAGAGCATGGTATGGAAGAATTGAGGGGTTCCTGATGAGTTTAGGCTTTACCAAGAGTAAAGCAGATTCCAACCTCTACTATAAATTTGAGGGTGATGGACTTATGATATTGCTACTATATGTAGATGATCTATTCTTGACAAGTGAAGATAATCCCATCAACAAATGTAAAAAGAAGCTTGCTGCAGAATTTGACATGAAAGACCTTGGAATGATGCACTTTTTTCTAGGTCTTCAAGTATGGAAGTATCCGAACGATATTTTCCTAAACCAAGGAAAATATGCAGTAGAAATCCTAAAAATATTTGGGATGATAGATTGCAAGGCTATGACTACTCCTATGACAACAAATTTGAAACTATTGAATGATGACACTTCGGAAACAGTCAATGCCACCCTATACAGACAAATTATTGGTTCTCTGATGTACTTAACAAATACAAGACCAGATATATGTTTTGATGTAAACACTCTAAGTCAATATATGGTGAATCCAAAACATATTCACCTAGTTGGAGCAAAAAATGTGATGAGATATATAAAGGGGACTTTAAACTATGGTCTCAGATATGCATCAAATGGAGAGATTAGATTACATGGATTTACAGATTCATATTGGGTAGGAAGTGCTGAAGATAGAAAGAGCACTTCAAGATTTTTTTTTAGTTTGGGATTAGGCATGATCTCATGGTTCAGTAGAAATCAGACCAGTATTGCACTTAGCACGACAGAAGTTGAATACATCGGAGCATGTTCAGCTTGTAACGAAGTAGTATGGCTTCGCAAGATGTTGGCAGGTTTATTTGATGTAGAGATAGATGTTACCGATATCATTTATGATAACCATAGTTGTGTTAAGATGACATAAAACCCGGTATTCCATGACAAGACGAAACACATCGAGGTTAGATATCATTACATCCGGGATATGATTCAAAAGGGAGTTGTAAAGCTCAAGTATGTTCATACAGAGGAACAAGTGGAAAATGTGTTAATTAAGCCTCTATCTCATGTAAAGTTTGAATTTTTTTAGGAAAGCTTGGCGTAGTCCAAAATGACCTCTCGAGAGAGAGAGAGGGAGTGATGGTAGATGGTATAAGGATGCAGTCGTGGTAGCTCAACCTATAGTAGGGTAAGTATGGATAGGCTTGTTGACCCAAAAGGCTTAGTAATTCATATGAGGCCTGTTGATCCTAGGGGGATTAGTATGTCTGGATAGAATAGTTTAACCCAAGTGGGTTAGTAACCCAGAACAAGACTTGTTAGTCCCTAGGAAGATCCATCTGTCTGATTATGATTGTTGACTCAAAATGGTTAGTAAGTTAGCCAAAATTCCCAGATGGATGTACCAGAGAACTCACCAATATATTACTCTGAGATAGTTAGTGGGCAATATGTGGTTTTAGTATCTTTATATAGACGATCGTTGACATTATTGATGAGATAGTTTCATTATTCCTATACTGATGTAGCAGGTTCGGTATTGTTATACTGATGATTGTTGAGATAGTTTTAGTATTCCTACACTGATGTAGCAGGTTCAGTATTTTCATACTAATGATTGTTGTGATGAGTGTTGATGAGTTTGTTTTAGTATTTATATACTGATGATCATGATGATGTTTCAACATTTTTATGTTGATGATGATGATGTTTCAACATTTTTATGTGGATGATGATGATGTTCCATCATCTCTATGCTGGTGATGCAGATGATGATCTAGCATTTATTGATGATGTTGTTTTTAGCACTAACATGCTAATGATGTTGTTATTGATGTCTCAGTATTTACATACTGATGTTGTAGATTATGTTTTAGTATTTATATATTGATGTTGCAGATGATGTCTCAGTATTTACATACTGATTTTGCATATGATGTTTAAATATCTACATACTTAATTTGGAAGAAGATGATTTGATATTCACATACTGATGTTACAGAAGATTATTCAGTATTCACATACTGATGTTGTAGAAGATGATATAGTATACGCAGAAGATGATTCAGTATCCACATATTGATGTTGTAGAAGATGACTCAGTGTCCACATATTGATGTGACAAAAGATGATCCAACACACATAGAAGATGATTCATTATTTACATACTGAGGTTGCAGAAGATGATCCTGTTGAGATCGATTATGAAGATGTATGATAGTGTTACAAAACTTCCTATGACATATAGAGACTCACCAGTCAGATGTACAGCTATGGTAGTAGTTTCTACCTCGGTTGAATAACTTACTAGTTAAGAGGGAGTGTTAAAGTATTGTAACTTTGAGAGATATAGTCTGTTCATTATAATAAATGTTATTTTTGGTGTCTTGCTAAACAAGTCGGCCCTGTAAGGTCCTAGACAAGTCAAGTGACACATATAAATAGGGATGTGCTCCCCTTCATTTGTACACACTCACTCAAGCAAGTTTACAAGAGAGAGAGAAAAGTGTGCTAGAAAGAAGAGAGAAGCAATTGTCTGGGTTTTACACTGCTCTGGTTGAGTTCTATACTGAGGAAGTTTTGCAGGGTTTTCTCCCTTGTAGTTTCCCCGAGGAAAATCTTTGTTTTTTTAGTGTTTTTGTGCTTCTTGTTCTTTCAGTGATCCTACTAGTGAAAATTGTTTTAAGATATCATCTAAGGAATTAAGAAAACTTAACATAGTGGACCTTGGTAGGTAAGCATTTGTGTTTAGTTATGCTCTAATAACCACTAGTTAGTTCATTGTCGGTCATCCTAGCTCTAGTTTGCATGAGTTAAGGGAGTGTGGATCCTTTTGTCCTCCTAACTCATCAGTTAACTGATTGTGAACTGAATTAGTTATCCAAAATTGCATTAGTGAGCTCCAGTGGTGATTTTCCCGCACTGAGTTAGCTGCAGAGTCAGTGAGTTGGTAGATTCAAATCCTATCTTTAGAATTCAATTTATTCTATATGTACAACCAGTATATTCCATATTATTTACTGATTCATGAATATAATCATATTATTCCAATTCTGTCTCCATGTGTGTGCAATTTTGTTTTGATTAATTGAACAGACTATGCTAAATTCTTCTCTCTCTTTTGCAACCTTCTCTTCTTATTTGAATTCATGAAGGTTGATGATCCTATGCTTCATAGAATTTAACAGATTCGTGACATATTCAATATCCACGAAATATATATAGGATGAAATTTGAAGCCTTCAATTTAGCATAGCCAAGGATGGAGTTAACTTAAATTCCCTCCAAAACGCCAATTATTTTGTTTTCCCAGTGGTAGTGGTCAATAATAATATCCCTCTGTGTTTTTCCATGAAGAAAAACATCTTATGTTGGATCCTATAGTTCCTGGAAGAAGACAGATGAAGAATACGGATTTCTACCTCCAACCATTAATCAATGAATTCGAGCAGTTATGGGAATGGATACATGTATACGATGTATCGAGACCTATCTCAGTGGAGAGGTATTTTATGTTGTATGGAATATGTGCATACACCACGCATGATTATCCATGACTATGAGTTTGCTCTGGTTATATCTGTAATGTTATTTGACAAACTTAATTTGGTGCTAACATGTTTCATATACAATAAAATCACACGATTGTAATAAAAGGGTATCATGGATGTAAATGTTGTGTACCTTCAATAAAATATAGGTGGACCCCAAACACTAATGAAATTCGGTGTATGATTGCTTGAATATGTCCCTCCCAAATGACCACCCTTATAGAAGAGCAACATCTTCTTTCAATGGTAAATTAGAGAGAACTCAAATACATGAAATAATGACAATGGTACATTGGCTTATGGCATACTAAATAGAGAAGGAGAAGGAAATTGCATAATTGTTTGATTCAAATGGGGACCCTATGTTCGATGATCCTTAATTTTTTGGCAGTTATGTTGAGAAAATTCCCATTGGGATGAAAAGGAAATATGTGTTTTATGAGCCTCCATATTGGTAGCATCTTGAGATTACCCACTTACTAGATCTCATGCATATATTCAAAAAAGTTTCATCTTCTTTATGGAGGCATATATCATTGAAAAAAATTGAAACATTGGTTGTTATGAGAGATCTGGTTTCTTTGAAGTCTAAAAGGAAACATTGGCCAAGAAATGAAAGTAGAGGAGAGGCCGAAACAACCTAGTCTTTTTAAGAGGGTGATGTCCAAAGGATTTTAAAGAAAGGTGATCTTTGTAATACCCCCTGAATTAATTATTATTATTAATTATGCTGGAAAAATACTTTATTTATTATGTTATTATTTTTATTATTTTTTATAGAAAAGTCCAGAATAAACATTTTGTAATAAAAACATTTTTATTTAATAAAATATGTTGAAGGGGGGCAAAAGTGGATATAGTTGTTGAAGAGTGTTTGCTAACCCACAATAGGAAAAGACAAGTAGCAGAATCCACTGAGTGAGAACTCCTAGTTTAGTGCTAAAGAGCAGGAGGCTCATAAATGACCAAGTCCTAGGAAAAATACTATAAATTAGTGTGTCCATAAGCAGCAGCAGGCTAGCATTGGACGGGGATTAACATATGTGAAATGCAAGAGATGGCGCATTGAAATATTTTTCTCTTGTGGTTCAGTGAAAAGGCTCGGGGGTTCTGGAGCAAGTAACTTGGTTGCTCTGGGAGTTGCTTGGGAGGAACAGCTTCTCCACTTTTGTTTTCCCATTGTTGGTGCCAGGTTCATACCTTATGTTTTCAAATGTTGTAGAATATGTTTAAATCCTAGATATGAGGTAGATTAAAGTAAATTATAGTTTTTTTTTAGCCTACTTATGTTATACTTGTATCATGTACCTAATGGAATGAAATCGTATAATTCTAAAATTTGTATAGCGTATTCCTACATTTGACTGTATATTTCTTGTTTGTATCGTTTTCCTAAATATTTTCTTAATCTGTAAATTCAAAATTAAATTGTCAGTTGAATCTATGATTTCTGTTTATAGTATATATCTACATTATTCCATGTAGGAGAATGAAATCCATTTACATGGTATCCATCCAAATTTCCTACACGAGTTAACAGTATCAGATTTTAATCTATTTAGTATATTTATATACATAATTCATTTAAATAATATCAATAGTATTATAACTCATAAAAACTAAGTTAAATGTAATGTCCCCCTCTAATTAAGCACCCAAAACACCCACTAACCTACTTAATTCCCATAGGTTTGAGCGGGTACTGCATCAGAGGGAATTGATTGAGGGCATTTGATACTTAGAGAAGATCAGGACATTCATTCAGTGTTAAAGTCATTAGTCGGATAAAAGAAGCCTTATTTCTTTAGGCTTAAAGTCAACATCAAATTAGAATTGCATGCATGCAAAAGTAAAGCATAAACCCTAAAAGTGACATGCAAACTGTAAAAGCGCATGAGGCTCTATTGAAGACGGTGTTTGGACTAAAGAGACTATCTATTATTGTTTTTGATTGATTTGGATCTTTTGAGTAGCAGCACATCATGCAGCTGCGGCAGTTGAGGTTGAGGACATCGTCTTCAACTAACGAGGATTCGACATTGAGATATCTTCCCTAATCTCTTTCAGGGTAGGCCATTTAGGTCCACCATTAGTTCTTCATCTTTATTCATTCATATGTATCTATTTGGAATCCATCAGAAGATACATTAGAGGAAATTTGAGGTCTAAAATGGGCTTCCTAAGGAAAATAGTAAAATAATAGTTATTAATTTTGGAGGAAGAATGAAAAAAACTATTTTTTTGTTAGTATTTTCGACATATCTCCCTGTGTTTTTACTCAAATTCCGAGTGGGAGAAATCATTGGATGCGGAATTTAATTCCACATCCAACGAGTACCCACACTGCATACTTTTGATGGACCCCGCTACCCCAAAAATAAGAAATACCTAAAAAAAATGTGATGATGACATCATCATAACGTTTTTTTAGGTATTTCTTATTTTTTGGGTAGAAGGGTCCATCAAAAGTATGCAGTGTGGGTACTCATTGGATGCGGAATTAAATTCCGCATCCAACGACCTCTCACGCTCAGAATTTGAGTAAAAACACAGGGAGATATGTCAAAAATATGAACAAAAAAAGTAGTTTTCTTTTATGACAAATATGTCAATTCAACCATTATGGTTGACTCCTTTTATTGAAATTCTATTGGTTCCTGAATTCCAACTCACAAAATTTATTGTTGGCGCGTTTTCTTATAAGGCCCATTTTAGACCCCAAATTTCCTCTAATGGTTGCAGGGACACATGGACAGTTGGGGATTTAGCTGGAAAACCTTAAATCATTCGTTGGGTCTCCAAATCTTAGTTTTCCTTCTGAATATTGATAGCATATTCATCAGTAGGATCATCCTACAGTATCAGGTGACCATCAGCTTCTAGTTTGCTCATCCAGAGCATTTCTCATTAGTTTCATGTAGCTGTGGGCATGAGCAACTAAACCAGTGAACCAATTCGCTAGCCTACCTAGAGGGGTCAAAACCTTTGCATGCTCCAGTAATTCTCTCCGGTATGAGAATACATTTATCCCAGTAAAATCTGACCTTCATTAGACAGCTCCTCCACCAAAAACGTCACATCTGGCTGAAAAAGGGGTTTGTGTTGCTGGGCGATAACACCAGAGGAAGGGAGCATGAGTTCTTCATCAGTTTAGGTTTGGATTGATGTGTATTATCTCTGGAGTAACATGGGCATGATTATCTGTGGTAAGTGTTAAATTCCTTTCTGCAAACCCTAGCCCTAATTCAACTATAATTTAGGGAAATTTTGCATGCACAATTATTTTGTATTTTTGCACAAGATTGAGTATACAAGTCAGCATTATACATAGTATCAGTATAATATCAGTATTTGGGATATTACAGTGATATCAGAGCATGTCCCTTGCCAGCTGTGGGATTGAACATGAGAAGTAAATGAATACAGAAGAAGATATTTTTGTAACCTATAGGAGAAAGAAGAGTAGGAACACTGAGGAGTAGGAATTTGAGAATATCCAACAAGAAGATATCGACTTAGATATGGACACAACAAATAAACACTCTGACAAAGAGAAAGGCATAGGAGAAGGCAAAGAAAGGATGGATTTCCGTATCTTGGTGAACACATTTCATGATCTAGCCAAAGGGGAAAAGGAAGCCTTGCATGCAATAAACAGGTTGGAAACGAAACCAGAACCAGGGCATAGCAGTGTACCTCTCTCACCAGTAGATAGAGGATCTACAAGCAGCAGTGGGAAGCATGCATACACCAATATGCAAAACACACCTCCACATATATAACAGACCTTCCAGTAGGCCTATTATGCCTCACTTCCTGGCAGATGTCGTAGCATGACCAGTCATGCCAATAGAACCTAGTGAACCATTCGGAGCACATTTACATGAATAGAGGCATTTGGGGGATGAGTTTCATGCAGCCATGTCTTTCTCATAATTCTGCAACATGAAGAGAATGAACCGACCCAATAATTTCAATAGAGGGTTCAATCAGCATTATGAGTTACAAAAAACCTTGGGTAGATTGACCATCCCAAACTTTGATGGGGCTCACAGAGGTTCAGCAAGGATATGGGTTCAGAAGTTGGATACTTATTTTCAACTCAATCCCATGATAGAGATGGATAACATTAAATTGGATACACTACACCTATATGGATAGGCTCATGAGTGGTGGTACCATGGACTAGTGACATTGGGTCACAACCCCATCAGTTCCTACAGTGAGTTCACACAGAAGCTCATGGAGCAGTTTGATAGGAAGCACCCTGAGATACACTTTAGAGAGTTGGATCAACTCAAGCAGACAGGTAGTTCCAAGTCCTTCATCTCTGAGTTCCAGAGGGTAGTTGTTATGGTGACAGATGTGTCCGAGAACAGGTTGATTATGTTGTTTACTGAGGCCTTGACAGAACCACTACGGGGATAGGCGAAAGCCTACAAACCCTCCACTCTACAGGATGCAATCATCCAGGCCACAGATCTCCAAAACTCTGTTCTGAAGAAAAATTTCCCACTCAAGACCAACTTTCCTGTTAGAGACAAGGATGGGAAACCATTCCAGCATGACATACTGAAGAAAACTTGGTTAGACGATGACACAAGGAAAGACCCAATACGAAAGAAATTGTGTTTTACTTGTCAGAAACCATGGGTTCTAGGACACAGGTGCTCAGGAAAGTCCAAATCCCACTACATAGAGGTATATTCAGACAGTGAAGGGGAGTACTACGAGTAGGAAACAACAGAGGAATTGCAGGAAGCATAGGAGTCACTCCAAGGGGATACACCAGAGAGATTTATTTGTACATTATCCGGGGTACCTAGGTTTCATACTCTCAGGGTCAGAGGAGTATTACAGGGCCCACATAGTAGGAGTATTGATTGATGGGGGAGCAACCCACAATTTCATTGATGCAGCATGGGTAGCTAAGAGGGTTATTCCAACAGAGAAGTTTGAGGTATTTACTGTAGCAGTAGAAGGAAACACTAGAATGGAGTGCAACTATTGGATTCCTAAATTGAATGTCACATCGGGCAACTACCATATGACAGATTCATTTTATGTAGTGAATGTGGGTGATACAAATGTAGTATTAAGCGTCCAGTGGCTTTATTCAATAGGAAAATATACTACATATTACAGGGAAATGGAAATGGAATTCCAGGGACCGGATGGGAAACGAGTGGTTTTGAGGGGCATGAACACTTATCCCCCGAAACCAGTCTCTTCACAGAGAATGGAGGCTATGCTTAGCAAAGGTGACATAGAATGGTCAGCAGAGTGCTTGGTCACCTTTAGGAAACCTCCAGAGAACAACACCCAACACCTAATGGATATTCAGGCATTATTGCAGAAGCGTGAAAAAGTATTTCGGGATATTCCAACAGGTAGACCACCAGACATGGGATTTGAGCATATCATTGAGTTGGAGGAGGGAACTCAAGAAGTCATCATCACTCCATATGGGCATCCCAAAATATACAAGGATGAGATCGAGAAGACGATCAAGGAATTACTGGAACTAGAATATATTCGGTCGAGTTCTAGTCCCTTTGCATCATCAGTGGTCTTAGTCAAATAGAAGGATGGCACATTGCGAATGTCTATTGATTATAAATCCCTGAACAAGAAGACCATCAAAAATAGGTATCCCATTCCCAGGATTGATGAGCTAATGGACGAGCTACGAGGTATCAAATAATTTTCAAAAATCGATCTCTGATCAGGGTACCATTAGATGAGAGTAAGGGATCAAGACATTCCCAAGACACCTTTTTGTTGCCACTATGGACACTATGAGTTCTTGGTCATGCCTTTTCGACTCATCAAGACTCCAGCCACCTTCCGGTCGTGGATGAACCACACTTTTAGGGCTCAGTTACGTAAGTATTTGCTAGTATTCTTTGATGCTATTCTATATAACAGCAAAACCTGGGAGGAACACCTGAAACACTTATATGAGGTATTGAAAATTATGGAAGAGAACTTGCTTTACACAAAGATGTCTAAGTGTGAATTCAGAATGAAATAGATGTTCTATCTAGGACACGTAATCAATGTAGGAGTATAGGTTCATATAGAGAATATTAAAGCTATCCAAGATTGGCCAACGCTGAAGACAATTACTAAGCTGAAGGGCTTCTTAGGCCTTTGCACCTACTATAGGAGGTATGTTAAGGGATTCTCTCAATTTACCTCACCACTCACCGACCTCACCAAGAAAGGGGCATTCACATGGATAGAATTGGCACAACGTACCTTTGAGGAAATGACATTAGAGGAAATTTGAGGTCTAAAATGGGCCTCCTAAGGAAAATAATAAAATAATCGTTATTAATTTTGGAGGAAGAATGAAAAAAACTATTTGTTTGTTCGTATTTTCGACATATCTCCATGTGGTTTTACTCAAATTCCAAGAGGGAGAGCTTGTTCGATGCAGAATTTAATTCTGCATCCAACGAGTACCCACATTGCATACTTTTGATGGACCCTGTTACCCCAAAAATAAGATATACCTGAAAAAACATGATGATGACATCATCATCACATTTTTCAGGTATTTATTATTTTTGGGGTAGTGGGGTCCATCAAAAGTATGCAGTGTGGGTACTCATTGGATGCAGAATTAAATTCTGCATCCAACGAGATCTCCTACTCGAAATTTGAGTAAAAACACAGGGAGATATGTCGAAAATACGAACAAAAAAAGTAGTTTTCTTTTATGACAAATATGTCAATTCAACCATTATGGTTGACTCATTTTATTGAAATTCTATTGGTTCCTGAATTCCAACTCACAAAATTTATTGTTGATGCATTTTCTTATAAGGCCCATTTTAGACCCCAAATTTCCCCTAATGAAACCATCATGAATTCTTGCCCAGTTTTGGCCCTACCAGATTTTTCACAACCATTCATAGTGGAATGTGATGCTTCAGGAGAAGGGATAGGATTCGTACTGATGCAAAACCATCACCTAATTGCATTTAAAAGCCAGAAACTGAAGGACTATGAGCGCCACAACTCCATATATGACAAAGATATGCTAGACATCTCATATTCCCTCACTAAATTCAAGCAATACTTGGTGGGAAGCAAATTCAAAATCAAGACAAATCATAACAGCCTTAAGTACTTCTTGGAGCAGAAGGAGTTAAATGATCGCCAACAGAAATGGGTCAACAAGGTGCAGACTTATAATTTCGAGATAGATTATGTGAAAGGTAAGAACAATGTTGTAGCATATGCCTTATCCAGACGACCAACTTCCTTGTCTCTCATTAGTATATCCATAGATTGGAGGTCTCTTCTCTTAGTAGAGTACTCCAAAAACAAATTTGCTTGCGAGTTATTGGATGGATAGATCTAGGATGATAGGTACAGAATTATTGATGACATCATCTATTACAAAGGCAAGATATACCTCGTCCCATAGTCATCTTTAAAAGGGAATATCATGCAGGCATCACATGACTCTTCGTTATAATGGAATCGAGGTTTCTTGAAGACCTACAGGAATATCCGAAAGAGGTTCTCATGGAAGGGCCTCAAAGGGGAATTTATGCAGCACGTTCGAGAATGTGCCATCTGCTAGTAGAACAAGATCGAACACACTCATCTAACAGAGTTACTTCAGCCATTACCAATACCGGAGCAGAAGTGGGAAAGTATATCATTGGACTTCATTACAAGGTTACCCAAGGTATAGGGATGAGACTGGTTATATGTAGTGGTAGATCATTTTACCACATTTTCTCACTTATTTTCTATCTCTTTTGACTATTCAGCAGCACAGGTAGTTGAGTTGTTTTTCATAGAGGTTTTTAGACTATATGGGCTCCCCAAAACCATTGTCAATGATCATGAAAGTAAATTCACCAGTGCTTTCTAGCAAGAGCTATTCAGGTTGGTAGGGGCCTAATTCGCTACAAGTACAAGTTATCATCCACAACGGGCAGACAGAGATTGTCAATAAATGGGTTGAAGGGTATCTGCACAATTATGTATCATGCCAACAGAGGACATGGGTTAAATGGGTACACTTAGGGGAATACTGCTACAGTACTACCTACCATATTTCCATCAGGATGACACCCTTTAAAGCACTATATGGATATGAGGCACTGAGCTTCGTAGATTTAGCTTTTGGAGACAGCAGAGAACCCAAGGAAAAGGATTGGGTACAGGATAGTTAGGATATTCTTAAGATCCTAAGGGAGAACTTACAGACAGCATAGAATCAGCAGAAGCTATAGGCAGACAAACACAAGATTGAGAGGAGCTTTGAGGTGGGAGATCTGGTATATTTACGGCTACAACCCTATAGGCAATATTCCCTCAAGAAAAAAGGAACACAAAAGCTAACACCTCGCTTATATGGTCCTTACAAGGTAGTTCAGAAGGTTGGAGAGGTAGCTATGAACTAGAACTCCTGGAGCAGAGCAAGATTCACAATGTGTTTCATGTGTCCAATCTCAAGAAAACATTAGGACACCACATTGATCCATCCATCGAATTTCCTCCCTTAGATGACGAAGGGATGTTGGTACTGATTCCAGAGAGAATCCTACAGGTACAATAAAGGAAGCTTCGAAACAAGGTAATTAAATAGTATTTGTTAAAATGGAAAGAGTTTCCTATGGAGGATGCCACATGGGAGGGAGAGCATGTATTGCAGCATCCTATTTTGCAGTTGCTTGAGGACAAGCAATTTCAAGCGGGGAGGACTATAATGTCCCCCTCTAATTAAGCACCCAAAACACCCGCTAACCTACTTAATTCCCATAGGTTCGAGCGGGTACTGCATCAGAGGGAATTGACTAAGGGCATTTGATACTTAGAGCATATTAGGACATTCATTCAATGTTAAATTCATCAGTTAGATAAAAGAACCTTATTTATTTAGGCTTAAAGTCAACATCAAATTAGAATTGCATGCATGCAAAAGTAAAGCATAAACCCTAAAAGTGACATGCAAACCCTAAAAGTGCATGAGACTCTTTTTAAGAGGGTGTTGGTACTAAAGAGACTATATATTATTGCTGTTGATTGATTTGGAGCTTTTGAGCAGCAGCACAACGTCCAGCCACGGCATTTGGGGTTGAGGACGGCGTTTTCAGCTAACAAGGGTGCAGTAGTGATATATCTTCCCTAGTCTCTTTTAGGGTGGGCCATTCAGGTTCACCATCAGCTCTTCATCTTTATTCATTCATATGTAGCTATTTGGAATCCATCAGAAGATAGTTGCAGGGACACGTGGGTAGTTGGGGATTTAGCTGGAAAAACTCAAATCATTCGTTGGGTCTCCAGATCTTAGTTTTCCTTCTGAATATTGGTAGCGTCTTCATCAGCAAGACCATCCTATGGTATCAGGTGATCATCAACTTTCGGTTTGCTCATCCGGAGCAGTTCTCATCAGTTTTGTGTAGCTAGGGGCATTAGAAGCTAAAATAGTGAACCAATTCGCTAGCCTACCTAGAGGGGTTAGAACCTATGCATGCTCCAATCATTCTCTTTGAAACGGGAAGTCCTTCATCCCAACAAAATCTCACCTTCATCAGATAGCTCCTCCACCAAAAACGTCATATCTAGCTGAGAAATGGGTTCGTGCTGCTGGGTGGTAACACCGAAGGAAGGGAGCACCATTTCTTCATCGGTTCAGATTTGGATGCATGCATATTATCTCTAGAGTACCATGGGCCTAATTATTAGTGGTAAGTGTTAAATTCCTTTCTGCAAACCCTAGCCCTAATTCAGCTATATTTTAAGGCATTTTTGCATGGCAAATTTGCATGCATGATTATTTCATATTTTTGCACAAGATTGATTATACGAGTCAGCATTATACACAGTATCAATAAAATATCAGTATTTGGGATAGTACATTAAAGTATTAAGTATTTAATAAGATCTATATAGGAATGTTGCTATCATAAGCACTTACATAGCAATACTTTAATTACCCTGTATAGATACCTTAATCCACTTGGGTATCCTAACAATTAACCCCTAATTACATTACTGTTCTCATCCACCGGAATGATCACATTAACGCTAATTTAGGATCTAACAAAGCATTATAAGGAAATCATGGATGCAATATTACAAAAAAATCCCATCAAATCATAAGTTCAATTGCATACTAAACTATTTACCGAGATCGTGGGATCCTTTCACCTCATAGTAACTACATAATGGCGAGAATAACATAATGATCGAAGATCCATTGTTTAAACATCTTTAAATATGCACAGTATAAAAAGAATACCAAATCGTAATTTTTACTTCAAGCCATCTCTGACCCGAAGGGTCGTGTTAATAAACATAACTAAACACCATATTTTACAGGGTTTTAAGTCCACATCGTGTCTACCCTAGTTTGTACAGAGGCAGAGCCTCGATCTAATATGCCATATTACAATACAGTACATAGATCATGGGATCGATTCCCGTAAAGGTATTATACTTAAAAACATAACACTAAAATAAACATATACATAATCGTAGGTGTAAACCATTATCTTCATCACAAAATAAAAACACATAGGATGGTTGTGAACCCATGTCAAATGGCCCCCACTACCTACAACGAGTGATTCATATATTTTTCTACACAACCATAGACCCTACAGGAATCACCAACTAACTAGCTTAAGGAAAATGTTAAAATGGTCGTAACTCTAACCCATAGCTACCATCAGAGCATGTATTATAAATACAAAGATTATAAAAGAAAACGAAGGAAATGCATATTTTTCCACGACCGTAAGACCATCCACGATGGCAACCGAAGGATTAAACATAATCAACATAAATCATTTCCCACAGTAAAATACGAAGCATCATTGGGTTAATATCCAGTTGAAGTCATATTTTGATTCATTTAAACCATCAAAAGAATTTATCAAAGTATATATACAGAGTGGCTATAAGACCATCGATGATGGCTTCCACTATAAAATCCAAACACCTATATTATAAACTGCATGGGAATAAGATCCGTCAAGGGCACCCAAAACCCTACCAGGGTTTTAAGTAAACTAAAGTATTTCATTACATTACAGCGCCAAGTAATGGCTATAAGCCAGCACAACCTGAAAATGGTTTTTAAACACAACCATTGACTAGTTTAAACCAACAAAGGAAACCACTTATCCTAATCGTTGCGGCTACCAAGAAGCCCTCATGAATTCTGCCTAATGAGACCTGCAACACAAATTTGTTGGGTCAGCATGGATATTGCAAGTTAAAATAAATTTTAAAACAAAATTGAATTGAACTAGGGTTGAGTGTAGACTTACCCGGGCATTTAGAAACGCGGGCCTAGGAGGAGGTGACCTCGTCGCCTTCCTCTCCACTGTTGAAACCTACAAGTGAAACTAGTTACAATCAGTTTAAGTACATTAATAGCAGAGCTTGGCCCTCGGTCGGCCTCTGACAAGTAAAACAACTCAAATGTGAAGCCCAAACAGACTAAAATCCCCTTTCAAAACCCTATCGAACTTTATCAATATCACCATCCAAGTGTAGGGAAGGTATTAAATCATGTACTGCCTCATGGTCCTAGTTGTGCTGCCAACTCGCAGCTAGGACATGTTTAATTGTCAACTGGAGGTACAAATTTAATTGCATGTCCGAAATCATTTCAAAACAAATCATTGTGAATCCAATCATGGATATCGTTTAGTGGCCAACTTATAACCTATGCCTTGGATATTCATAGTATAACACATCTTATGTTATAACCAAACCTTATAACATGTTAATCAACCTTGCATCGAAACCACACTATGAATCATGTATGCATATGCTAGAACCTTCGTGGAGTTGGTTTTGGGACTAATGCCATTGTGGGTTATGGCTAGACCCATACCTCTCGCATGGTATTTTATATCATGTGCTTAATACAAGTGTTTATACCTTAGCGTTGGGATAGGATAAGGTTTTTAATCATAACATAGAACTATGAATAACAACATTAAACCTTATAATCATATTTAAACCATATTGCCTACATAGTTTAGTTTATGAATTAAGCTTTAAATCATGGCTAAAAATCATATGTAAGGCCATGCCAACCAGATAGTTTAAACCCTCACTTTTTTTAATATTAAGAGTTCGCCGTATGGAGAACCATAAACTTAAAAACCCTAATCTGTGCATGCTTAGGGGAAGGTATTTACATACAGGTTAAGGCCAAGACCTTGAAGGTATAAGATAAATAAATAAAGAATAGGTAAACAAAGTATAGCACCTGTGTAAACATGGATAAAGGTTCCAGAGGGAACTGGCCATCGTAGGCATCAGCAAACCTAGTGCAGGTCGAGATCAACCTCAGCCAACCCAACCAGCACTTCCAGGATCTAGTGGCTCCTACACTTAGCAAGACTGCCCAATTTATCCTAATGGCCAAATTCGGCGTTAAAATTGCCTCTCCGCAGTCGTCATTCTGCAACTCTGTTTCCACAATAGAGTTTCCGCAGTCGGGTTGTAGGATGCAGGATCTCAAACCCCCGAAGTAGCGCTCTGCAACTTTCCTTCCACAACGGCCTTCCTGCAAGTGGGTTGCAGGATGCGGGATGCCAACTTCCCAAAGTTTCTCCCCCGTAACTTCTGAAGTAGTCATGGTTAGGCCATGCATGATATGTTGAATGCATAGTATTCCTGAATCAATGCAAGGTAGCATTGAATGCATATGCATTAAAAAGATTTTATGAATCTTGTAATCATGCATTAAATGGATGCATATGAAGGGTGTGAGTGACTGATTGCATAATTATAGGTGCAAATGTTGTGATGCATTGCATGAATGCATTGAGATGACTGCATGTGATATTATGAATAACTAATGGCTGAAATGATGAATTGATGACAATTCAGGAACCATTTCAAAGGCTGTTATGAATGCAGGATAGTAAGTGCATAAAGAAGATAGTCATGATCAATTGGCTGCCGGAAATGCTCTATGGAAGAGCAAGGTGGTACAAATGATACTCTTGTGAAGTAAGGAGTATCTACACATTTTATTTAATTACATGAATGATGTGACTATACCTTGCAAATGTTAGTATGATAATGATTGCGTGAAGTAAATGAGTTTTGGTAATATTGATGTGATTAACAGATGGAAGTATTTGAATTTTGTAAATTCTGAAAATGCTTCAGTGATGGTTGCAGCAATGAAAAGGTTATATGCATCCAGACTTACCAAGTGTTTGGTTGATTGAAGCTCAGATTTCAGGTAGATTATTTAGAGCATGGCAATGAGAGTAAGACCATGACAAATGCCGGAATATACCATGTGAAAGAGCCAAACCTTATCAGAAAAGTCTCATGGCTGTGAAAATAGTTGGTATGCATAATGGGTTGTTAAATTTGAATTGTGAATTTCGGATTTAAGAAATTGCTGACAACTACTAATCACTATTGGCTTGCATAAGATTGTGTCAGGAGGACGCATTGTAAGTGGGTATTCATATTGTGCTAGTAAGCATAAAATTATAATGGGCATAGTGGTGCTATTTACAAGAGACCCACAAATGAGGATCACCTCATTGCTAAGCAAACCAATTTCTATAGTAGACAAAGTTGCAAATTCCTATTGAATTTTATCACTGATGTCATTGCTTGGTTATGGAACAATCAATTTGGATTGTATTATCAGATAATGATTGACTGTTTGGCTATTTGATGAATGTTCCAGGGGTACACACAACAGGAGGATCATGTGTGATGGCCTGCAGGAGCCAAACTTCATGGGAAGGTTTTCCCTTATCTTGGAAATGGATTTCGGGAGAAACTCCATTGGACATTTTGGAAATGTCTCATATGCACTACATGTTTGGTAAGCAACATGAGTGAGATGGTATAAATTATGTCGGTAAGACATGTGTGGATATGAAATGTAAGAAGGAGTTGGGATGGCTAACCGAGGGACTGTCAACTCAGAGAAGGGAGCCCCATTCCTCCTTAACGAAGGAATACTGCGTCGGCAAATGGATAAGTGTTCTGTGACCCTTGCTAATAATATGCATGTCAAATTATTAAAATTCCATATGCAGAACATGTTTTGATTTTATTTCCATTATGACCGATTGCTTGAGTATGAATAGGGCCTACATGGCTCACATCGGAAAGGGGTGCACACTTTCCCGATGTCGGATCATGAAAGGGTTTTCAATATTGATTACACCCTAGGGAGTGGATGCACTCCTGGTGTCTCAATACTTGATAGCGAATGATATGAAATACGATTATAGTTTTAGAGCAATAACGCTGATGAGTTTGCTTATATTGCTTGTGTTGACAGGTTAAATAGATGTAGTTGGGTGTTGCACCCTAAAGAGAAAAAGGCAAATGGTTATTGTGAGGGGTTGTAGAGTAAGGGTTATTGTTGATATAAGTGCATGTTGGTATAAGTGTATGTTGTTCTGTTATATGCCTGGGGATCCATAGTAGATCCTGGACCTGGAAATGGTCGTGGTAAAGTTCCAAGCCCAGTCGACATGAGGGTGTACTGGCTGGACATTAATTATTTGATGTTGTGAAGCAGCCTACGTGTTGGCCTAACATCCAAGTCCATAGGCGATCCCAAGGCTTGCAAAGCGAAGCAGGATCTTGTGGACCAGAGAGGAAACACACAATATAGATAAGTATTGGATTCTCTGCAACTTCTTGATTTCAAATATACGTGTGTATATGATTTGGTTATGATATTCTAAGCTCTTGTTTAGAGGGAAAAAATGATGAGAATAAACTAAACATGTGAATTTATTCAATGTTTGAATATAGGTATCGCTGGAAGTGAGGACTATGAAAGCATCCTAGGGATGCATGTGGACATGTGA
>LPNX010851118.1:573306-609061 GCA_001517045.1 Pseudotsuga menziesii
GCTTGGACTGTCATGCCAATTGGGTAATTAACTGACTGATTTTAATGTCTATATTATGTTTGGTCTGACAGAATTTGAATGGTGCATTTCACAGGTGAGAAAAGTGAAACCCGGTGGTGCACATTGATCATGGCAGCAGATCAAAAGTTGCTGGACTTGGCCGGAAGTCTCCTTCAAATGATTGCCAAGACCCAAGAAAATATTGGGGGGGATGCTCAAGATACAGAAAAGGCAGAATGAAATGAACCACCATATTTTGCAAGACTCTATTGGTTTGCAAAGGGAGGTGAAAAGCCTTCTGGGGGCAATCGGCAAAGAAAAGGAAGGTGGATCAGTGATGGGACATTCGTCCAAGCGACCCGTTAAGAAATGGTCCAGGCATGAAGACTCAAAGGAAATTGAGAAGGTAAAGATAAAGCAGCCAGTGAAATGCTGGGAATGCGGAGGACATCATTTTCGCCAGGACTACCCAATGAGGGAACATGAAGAGGGCAACAGCCACAAAGTTCCTAGACTTTGGGATAAGCTGAAAGCTGAGAACTAGCAGGAGAAGTTCATGGAAGTCGAGGGGCTTGTTCTTGAACGTTCAAAGTAAATAATTGAACGTGGGACAGATCTGCAAAATTTTGAAATTTTTGATGTGCAATTGTATATGTATTGTATATGTATTCCTATGTATTGGAACACCGAGGACGGTGTTATTCCAAGGGGGAGGGGAATGTAACACCCCGGTTTTGACCCCATTTTCATGATGTATAATGTAATTAATTGTGGTGAGGAGCTAAAGGCAGAATCCCCACCATCTCTTCGGTTGTGTATGTTTCGGCAATAGGGATAGTTGCCGATGGTATATCGTGCTATTTGGCACATTATAATTTGGCATCATGTAAACATGCACATCAATTAAAATAAACCTACAACCAACTACGACGGTGCAACGTTAAAATGAAAAGGGAATTATTCCAAAGGATAAGGGTGGGGGATGTCAAACCTTAGTCTATGGGAGGGAACCCATGTGTTACCACCTTGTTTGATTTTCCATCTTCCCTTGTCTCATCCAACCATTTTAATGTCTTGTTGAGTAGTTGAGGCATTTATGGCTGGGAGTGGAGTGTGGCAGGACTGTCAGTCCTTTCCCACACGTACACTCCACTAGCGAGTTGACCTCACATTGGAAGCAACCTCCACCGCCATTCTCTCTATGACGCCACTCTTCCCAAGTCTGTTCACTCTCACGAAGGGACACGCAGGAGGAGGTCAGTTCATTTTCCTCACGCACCGGTCGGGGGATTCTTTTTTTTGTTTTTGTGCATACAGCGAGTTGGAAGAGTGGCCTCAAGGGCACGATTTCTGTTGTGTATGTGAAATAGTCGTGGTTTTAATCCACGATTCGGGCTTGTTGTTGGTTTAACCCGCGATTTGGGTTGCTGTTGTTCTTCCCATGATTTTTGGATGCCGTTGAGAGTTCGATTTCTTCTTCCATTTCAGATTGCGTGTGTGTTTCTTTCTTCCATGTTTTTCCTGGGCTGTGTCTTTTCCTTTGCGCACAGGCTGAGAGTTTTTTCTTCTCCCTTTTCTTCCTGTGTAAGTTCTCCAGCCATTACATTGGGGAACTGTGTGTGCTGTGGGCTCGTGGATGTTGGTTGGCTGTTGATTGCCACATCTCGCTAGCTGAGTTTTCCTCTGTCCACGCTAGGAGTTTGTATTCTCCTTTGTTTTGAGACTGTGGATTGTTGCCATCATTCATTTTGAGTTTGTGGCTGTTGATGTACCCTGGTTTTGGGTTGTTGCTAAGTTTTTTTTGCTACATTAGGGCCAAGAACAACACTGGAGTGTCGTTGGACCTGTGCTGTGTTTCACCTTTTGTTTGGGGTTGTCACCCTATTGTCTATGCCTTCTTCAATGAGCTGTGAATGGATTGTTTTGCTGCAGTAGGTAGTGGTTGGTCTTCGGACTATTTTGAGTGGGATTAGAGGCTGGGTATGCATGAGAAGACTAGTGTTTGAGGCCACCAGCCTAGCATTTAGCCTATCCTATCTCCTTGACGCCCTGATAAACCCTACTGTGTGGGTTTGGCTGATTGGAAAACCCTGGCTATGTGTAAGCCTGCATTGACCCTTAGTCCATGAGGAATCATGCCCAGCTTGAGGGTGGAAGTGTTGCTGAGAGATTGATGAGCACGCTGGCCTATGGTTGGGTGGAACGTTGCAGCGACGTAGCTGGTTGCGGGGCGAGTTATTCATCAAAAGATAAGTACTCCTGACTATTTTATCTCTGCAATTATATCTACTGTTTCATGAATTATGATGAACATGTTGAATGTTGAAATGTTATGTTTGCTTCCGCTGAATGCTGAGTAACTATGCATCTTTGTATGATGGATTATGTGTCTTGGTATGTATTATGTTTAAGCTTTTAATATCAGTATTGATATCTGTCCATGTTCATGGGGCTGTTGCTCGTATGTTTGGTGTTAGTAGCGTCCTCTTCGCCAGTTGGAGGGTCGGGGATGTTACAAGACCCATACCTCTCGCATGGTATTTTATATCATGTGCTTAATAAAAGTGTTTATACCTTAGCATTGGGATAGGATAAGGTTTTTAATCATAACATAGAACTATGAATAACAACATTAAACCATATAATCATATTTAAACCATATTTCCTGCATAGTTTAGTTTATGAATTAAGCTTTAAATCATGGCTAAAAATCATATGTAAGGTCATGCCAACCAGATAGTTTAAACCCTCACTTTTTTTAATATTAAGAGTTCGTCGTATGGAGAACCATAAACTTAAAAACCCTAATCTACGCATTCTTAGGGGAAGGTGTTTACATACAGGTTAAGGCCAAGACCTTGAAGGTATAAGATAAATAAATAAAGAATAGGTAAACAAAGTATAGCACCTACGTAAACATGGATAAAGGTTCCAGAGGGAACTAGCCATCATAGGCATCAGCAAACCTGGTGTGGGTCAGGATCAACCTCAGCCAACCCAACCAGCACTTCCAGGATCTAGTGGCTCCTACACTTAGCAAGACTTCCCAATTTATCCTAATGGCCAAATTCTGCATTAAAATTGCCTCTCCACAATCGTCCTTCCGCAACTCTGTTTCCGCAATAGAGTTTCCGCAGTTGGGTTGTAGGATGTAGGATCTCAAACCCCCGAAGTAGCACTCTACAACTTTCCTTCCACAACGGCCTTCTTGCAAGTGGGTTGCGGGATGCGGGATGCCAACTTCCCAAAGTTTCTCCCCCGTAACTTCTCCTCCGCAATTTCTCAACTGTCATATCTTTGCGGCCTTAACTTCGACTATCGATATTCTTTTTTGTGCGGACCTCATAGATCTTCATGGATCTGTTAACTCCCTCACAAATTCCATTGCGAGCTTCTTCTAAACCATCATATCTTTATCTGTGGACTCAATCTCTACCGTTCATTCTCTGCAAAACTTGTCAATGGCATAAAATATGTGGGTTGCGTCGATTGATCATGGAATTGATAAATTCAGCCTGTAATCTTCCTGATTCTTTAGCCTAACACTCTTATGCATGCATCTACACTCTACTTCAACTATTCAAGCATGAAATTGATGCGTGAATTCAACAAATTCACTGAAATACACAATGTTCAGGAAAACGCCGAAGTCAGCTATGCAAAGATACACAGTTCAACACACCACATGCATAAATGGCTAGCAACCCTACAAACACACGATTAATCCTTCTATTAATCAATAAAGGAAAATTTACACTGCTTGTATCTCTCTTCTTCCTACTCTTCAAAATATTTACAAGTAGGAATTAGACACAGGTCTGTCCTCTTCTCTGCAACTCGGAATTCTAAATGTTGAAGAGAATAACCCCCTCTACATCTCTAAATTGTCTATTTAAATTAAGCTGTTACTCCTATCCTGAGTGCTCCTGCAACTGAAAATAAACACTACTGCGCATGATGAAACGTCCTTTTCTAAAACAAACTACCAGCGGCTTGATATCCACGCAGGGAGTCGTGATTCGCAATGATTCCCTACGCCACTAATAGACTATGACTCAGCACAAACGGTTACAAAAATATGCCACAACATGTGACCAACTCATCACATTATTGGCATGCCATGATGCTCTTGCATCAGACTCGCAAGGTAGAAAAAATATGAACCCCTGTTCATTAGATCAGCTATAGTGAAACCCTTGGCTTCCAACTCTGTAGCGCTCATCCAAGTAGAATCCTATGTTGGTCACTTCTTCCATTTGACCAAATATTCCAGATAGTCCTTCTTCCTTGTACTCTTTACCACTTTAGTGTCCAGAATGTCCTCAACTTCCAATGGTTGTGTCATCGACATCTGGCTCACCCATTGTAAGTCTTCAGTAGGATCTTCACCTCCTGTAAAGGTTCCAGTGTCACCTATTACATAAGGATATAGATATACTACATTAAAGATTGGTGAAATACCAACTCCTGTAGGCATATCTAACTCATAAGCATTTGTTGAGAATTTCCTGAGTATTCTACATGGTCCAATCTTCTTCATCTTCAGCTTGTTATACTCTCCTTTTGGAAACCTGTCTCACTTTAGATGTGCTAAGACCAAATCCCCTACTCCATAGTTCTTCTCTCTCCTTTTGGAATCTGCTCTGGCCTTGTAACTAGTGTTACTCTACTGTAACCTTGCTTTCACTTGCTCCTGGAGTTCATTGATCCTCGTAGCAAACTTTTCTCAATCAGCACTTTTTTTTAATCCAATTGGCGTAAGTCACGAAGTTCACACACTCTTCTTGGATGCATTCCATACTGAATTTGAAATGGAATCATCCATATACTCCTGTTTAGTGAATCATTATAGGCAAACTTAGCTTGAGCTAATACTCTATCCCACTGCTTAGGACTCTTTCCAATCAAACTTCTCAACGTGTTCCTCGGACTCCTATTGACTACTTCGGTCTGTCCATTATACTGTGGGTGATATGCTGAACTGAAATTCAGTATGGTACCCAACTTCTTCCACAAGGTCCTCCAGAAATGACCTGTGAACTTCACATCTCTGTCTGATACAATTCTTATAGGTAAACCATGTAGCTTCACAACTTCATTGAAAAATAAGTTGGCAATGTGTGTGGCATCACTAGTCTTGTATCACGGAATGAAATGTGCCATCTTAGTAAATCTATCCACCACAACAAAGATAGAATCATGTCACCTCTGAGTTCTTGGTAAACCCAGAATGAAATCCATACTCACAGAATCCCGAGGCCTAGTTGGAATAGGCAATGGTGTATATAATCATGTGTTTTGGATTCTCCCCTTAGTATGCTAGCATACTCTGCATCTATTCACAAACTTCTCAATTTCAGACCTCATTCTTGGCCAAAAATAGAAATGAACCAACTTTTCGAAGGTTTTATCACTCCCAAAGTGACCTGCCATACCTCCATGGTGTTTTTATTGTATCAAGTTCTCTCTCATAGAACACTTTGGCATACACAGTTTATTATTTTTAAAGAGTAAACCATCTTGCAGTGTATACTCTATCCATGGCTCTCTGTCCACCTCCACTGGGTTCTTACAAGCTCTGTAAGCTTCCTAGAAATCAACGTCAGCTTCATACAAATCTCTCAAATGCTCAAATCCCAAGACTTGGATCTTACTCTCTTGCATAATCAACAGTCTCCTACTTAAAGCATCAACTACTCTGTTTGGTTGTCCACTTTTGTGTTTCAACACAAAGGTAAAGCTCTGTAATAAATCAACCCACTTGACATGTTTCAGGTTCAACTTAGGTTGCTACATACTATACTGTAATGCATGGTTATCAGAATATAACACAAATTCTATAGGCATCAAGTATTGCCTCCAATGCTTCATTGCTTGAACAATAGCATAAAACTCCTTGTCATAAGATGAATACTTTTTCTTTGCATCATTTATCTTCTCACTGAATACGCTATAGGCATGTCCTCTTGACTAAGTATAGCTACGATTTCTATTCCACTAGCATCACACTTTACTTGGAAAGGGTGGTTGAAGTCTGGCAAATTCAATACTGGTTGTTCAATGATCTTCCTCTTCAAGAACTAAAAACTCTTTTCAGCCTCTGCTGTCCATTGAAATGGTTGTCTATCCTTCTTAATTGTCTCACCGATAGATGCACAAATACCACTGAAGTTCTTTATAAATTTCCTATAGAAACTTGCCAATCCATGAAAGCTTCCTACCTCAAATATGTTCCTTGGTGAAAGCCAATCAATGATTGCTTGCACCTTTTCTAGATCCATCTTCAACCCTTCTCTTGAGATAACGAAACCCAAATATACTAGCTTTGTCTTCATGAATGTGCACTTCTTCACATTTATCAGCAACTTTTCCTGTTGCAACCTCTCTAAAACATATCTCAAATGCTTCATATGCTCTTCTTATGTTTGGCTGAAAACCAAAATGTCATCAATGTAAACTATCACAAACTTCCCTACGAAATCCCTCAATACTTCATTAATCAATCTCATGAAAGTGCTTGGTGCGTTGGAAAGTCCAAATGGCATGACCAACCATTCATACAACCCATCATTTGTTTTAAAGGTTTCTTCCACTCATCCCCTTCTCTAATCCTTATATGGTGATATCCACTCTTCAAATCCAGTTTTTAAAAGCATGTTGCCCCACTTAGGCAATCCATCATGTCATCCATCCTTGGTAATGGAAATATATATCTGATAGTGATCTTGTTAATTTCTCTGGAGTCAGTACACATCCTCCACTCACCATATTTCTTTGGTGTCAGTAGTGTTGGTACCGCACATGGACTCAGAATCTTCTGGACCAATCCTTTGTCCAACAATACTTGGACCTACTTCCTCAATTCTTCATTTTCTTGAGGTGTCAACCTATACACTGCCTTGTTTGGTAAACTGGCTCCTGGAATAAAATCATTCTGATGACTTATATCCCTTCTTGGTGGTAAATCATTGGGTAAATCATCCACAACAATGTTACTATACTCACTCAGCATCTCCTAAATCTCCTCAGGTAGATCTACCACGCTGGTCTTCATCATCACCACTCTTGGCTTACATACCACAACATAGTTCAACTCTTCTTTCTCAACCTGCTGCAAATATTCATTTCCTGACAACATCATAACTTTAGGTGTTGATTGTCCTGTTGTACTAGCTTCTTGTAAAGGGTTAAGTACATGTTTTATCCCATTCTGCTCGAAACTATGACAGTTACTCCTACCATCATGAGTTACTTTCTTATCAAATTGCCATGGTCTGCCTAACAGTATATGACAAACATCCATGGGCAGCACATCACATAGCATCTTGTCCTTATATGGACCTATTTGGAAATCAACTACACACTGCTCACTCATCAGGATTTGATGTCCTTTATGTAACCAAGATACTTTGTATGGAATAGGATGCTTGGTCTTCTTTAAACTCAGATTTTCCACCATCTCTGTGGAAACAAGATTGTCAGTATTCCCACTGTCAATCACCATATTACAGCACTTCCCTTGGACTTTACACATAGTCCTGAATAACGATTTTATTTGAGCAGGATCTGCTTTGTCCTTCTCAGGTTTCAACAAGACCTTCTTCATCATCAAAGCCTCTATTGTCTCTGGAAAGACTTCCTCTACTGTCGATTGTTCTTGTTGTTGCTCATTCTAAGATGCATAGGCTCCTCTTTGTCCTACGTCTTCTTTTCCTGGACATTCAAACAACTTATGCCCCAATTGGTTTCATGTGTCACACCGAACGACAGCCTCTCTGCCTCATCCTCTACCTCTACCTCCTTCGTAAGGTCCTCTTCTGCTAGAATCACCTCCTCTACCATGTTGCTCTTGCCCATTAGAGTTACTGGACTCTCCTCTCTGCGGTCCAAATCTTCCTCTTACAGTCACTTGCCCTCTTCCTCTGCCTAAACCGCGACCTCTATTGAAGCTCTGCTTCGTTGCTATCTTTTCTTCTACCCTCAAGGCACACTGATACGCCTCCTCCACCATTTTGGGAAATATCATGCTGATCTCTTCTTGGATATTCATTCTTAGACCATTCACATATCTAGCAACCTTATCTGATGATTCTTCCACATATCCAGCCCTTAGGTTTACTTTGTAAAACTCCTCAGTGTACTCTCTCACCATTAACAATCTTTGCCTAAGGTTCTGTACTTGTCTACAGAATCAACTAGTAATATTTGGGCAAGAACTTAGCCCTAATCTTTGCTACCATCCTATCCCATCTTTTTATCAATGGCTTATTCTTTCTCCTTCTTTTTGTTTGCACACTATCCCACCACAAGGATGCATGCCTGTTCAACCTCATCATAGACAATCTAACTCTCTTGTCTTCTTCTACCTCGCCGTACTTAAAGTACCTATCCAGCTCATTGATCCATTCAATGAGATACTCCATGATGAGACTCCCATCATAGGCAGACAACTCTGATCTCGGCCTTGAAGTCACTCCCAGAATATATCTGAAATATCTTAACTCTGGTGTTTTCTGCATAGGTGCAGCTTCTTCTCTTTGCTCTCCATCCTCAAGTTCACTTACATCCCCTGCTTCTGGGTCTCTTCATCTGTCCATTTCCATGGCTTCCATATGTGCCCTTAACTCCCTCATTTCTTCGAGAACTTCTGCATTCCCTCTTGGTCGACCTCCATCACGATCTCTCGCTCTTCCAATGCGTGCAACCATCTTCTCACACTAAGCCTCTACAATAATAGTTCTCTTTAACACTGTTACAACTTACCTCACCAAGCCTCTTCTCGGCCCTTGGACTTTCAGAAATGCTGGTCCTCTATCCATAACCTCTTGAGCACTCTTCTTTGCTCTTTCCAGGCTTCTACTGTTATGCTTCTCTCTCACACGTGCTTCTCCTTACTCCTTCAGAAATCCTACCCACAACCTCAACTATGGAATTTCTCAACAGGAAATATCTTCTCGCTCTGATACCAAAACTCGTGCAGGTCGGGATTGACCTCAGCCAACCCAACCATCACTTCCAGGATCTAGTGGCTCCTACACTTAGTAGGACTGCCCAATTTACCCTAATGGCCAAATTATGCGTTAAAATTGCCTCCCCGCAATTTTTCCTCCACAATCATCGTTCTGCAACTCCGTTTCCGCAACAAAGTTTCCGCATTCGGGTTGCGGGATGCGGGATCTCAAACCCCCGAAGTCGCGTTCAGCAATGGCCTTACCGCAAGCGGGTTGCGGGATGCAGGATGCAGGATTCCAACTTCCCAAAATTACTCCCCTGCAACTTCCTCTCCGTAACTTCTCCTCCGCATATTCTCAGTCGTCAGATCTTTGTGGCCTTCACTCCGACCATCGATCTTATTTTTGGTGCGGACCTCACAGATCTTCGTGGATCTGTAAACTCCCTCGCAACTTCCATTGCGGGCTTCTTCTGGACTGTTAGATCTTTATCTGCAGACTCAATATCGTCTGTTCATTCTCTGCAACTTGTCAATGGCATAAAATATGTGGGTTGCACCAATTGATCATGGAATTGATCAATCCAACCTGCAATCTTCCCGATTCTTTATCCTAACACTCTTATGCATGCATCTACACTCTACTTCAACTATTCAAGCATGAAATTGATGTGTGAATTCAACAACTTCACCGAAATACACAATGTTTAGGAAAATGTCGAAGTCGTTTATGCAAATATACATAGTTCAACACACCACATGCATAAACGGATAACAAATATACAAACACACAGTTAATCCTTCTATCAAGCAACAAAGGAAAATTCACACAGCTTGGATCTCTCTTCTTCCGACTCTTCAAAATATTTACAAGTAGGAATCAGACACAGGTTTGTCCTCTTCTTTGCAACTCGGAATTTTAAATGCTGAAGAGAAGAACTCCCTCTACATCTCTAAACCGTCTATTTAAACTAAACTACTACTCCTATCCTGAGTGGTCCTTCAACTAAAAATAAACACTACTACGCATGATGAAACGTCGTTGTCTGAAACAAACTATCGGCAGCTTGATCTCCACGCAGGGAGTCGTGATCCACAATGATTCCCTACGCCGCTAACAGACTATGACTCAACACAAACAGTTACAAAAATATGCCACAGCATGTGACCAACTCATCGCATTGTTGGCATGCCACGATGCTCCTGCATCAAAACCTGTCATAACTAGCAGGAAAAAGATATTAAAACCAGTAGCAGTAAAACATAGGATCCTGGTAAATAACTGTAAAAGTAATACATGTAAAACAAAAACTTTATGATTTTTAGGTGTGTTGTAATCTTTCTTTGTAAAAGGATGTTATATTGAGAGTGAATATGCCTTTATTGTATGGGTTTAATCTATGATGCTACTTCATAATAGAAGGAGAATTACAGGGTTGAAATTGCATGACCCTTTGAAGATTATAAGGGTATGTATGCCAATTACATGCTTCTTTCTCTGCAGTTTAGGTTATACTATTTTATGCATTCACAATTTTATTCCGATTAATTTCTTACATGTTTATGTTCTAGTGTCATCATCCTTTGTTCATGTGTGGTTGTGTGAACCATGAATTCCCCCATGATCTATGATGAACCATGTCTAAATTATATGGATTTGTGGGTTGGATTGCATCAAAGGAGATTCACATGGATATCATTCCATTCCACAATGGTTTTCAGACATCATTGAGCAGTGTTTGTACATTTGAGAAGGAACAACCCACAATTTTTATGGACTTACAGGTCCATTTTCTAATTCACCTACCTGATGAGGTTGAATTAGCTCGGGTGGTCTCATGTCATCGGATGTTCTTCTTCGAGAGGTACATGAAAATTTTGAAGGGGTTTGTTGGACAGGGAGGCGAAACCTGAGGGGTCTATGGTGGAGAGGTACATAGTATATGAGTATTCTATTACAGTAGTGAATACATAAAGAAAATAAACAACACACTAGGTAGAGTGGTTTGGGACAACCAACAAGATGAGGACAAAATGAAAGGAGATCTACTCCAAATGGATGGAAGAAGATGCATGATAAATAGTAAGTCACTTATATTTTTTCAATTTTATATAGAGTAATTGTTTACAGTGAAATTGATAATATATATTTGATCCCATAATAATGGTTTTCCTTTCACGATTACACCAATGAATGCATAAATTAATGCCATCAATAAATTTGTTATGTACAATGCAGAGGCAACGCAAACATGGGTTGCATTATATGAAGATAAGATAAGAAAATGGGGCAATAACAGGAAAGAATTTAGATGGTTGATCGGTAGAAGCATGCCTGTCCTAGTCATAGAAAATAAAATATGCCAACAATATGTCCCAATAATTGGATGGTTGACTAGTCAAAGAGAAATATGGTATGTCCATCTGCTACCTATGTGGTGAAGTGGATGCACCAAACATAGGTATTGGGTGAAACAAATTTGTAGTCTACATGGTTCATTTTATAATGCATGTTTGAACTATAGCATGTAATATGTTTTTATTAATGTCAATTCTTTGTATTTTTTAGTTATATGTGTTCCCATCCATGTGGGCATATGGACATCATTTTTGCATTGAGGATACTGATGATGGACGTGTCACATTTGACTATGGAGTGGAGGTTGAGTTTGACCAATATAGTCATGCTAGCCATCGTGATCGGAACATAATAGAGGGGAAGATGCAAGAGATCATCCAAGAGATGCAAGAGGGGAAGATGCAAGAGATCATGCAAGTGGACTTCTCATCTTTCCAATACATTATTGTTTTTCTAGTGGCGGAATAATTTTGATCGGAATAATGTAAAGATAGATTGTGATAGTGGGATGATATGTAACAACTCTAAAAAGAGGTAGGATGAAAAGAATGAGTCTTATGTTTACCCTCAACACTGAAACCAAGTGTTCTTTTACTCGGATGCGTTAGATAGGGATTGGTGGTACGTACTAAGACATGACCCAAGATTAAAACATAGTTTTTAGAACAACAATGTTATCATGTTAAGCAACGAAGATAATCTAGGTAATGGAAATGAATAGTGATATGCAAATATTTTATTTCGACGTTTACATTATGGTCGTGTTTTATATTGTTGAAAGTGTGTTTCAATTATATCTTCATTATACAATATCAAGTTGGTTAGTACTATGTTAAATGTTGCCTAGTTGTTTATGTATTGGGTGTATATGTTGTCATTTGCCTTACAATATATAAATGTTAAAGTCATTATAATTTCTATTCAAATATGGCACAAAACAAACTAAATTACACAAGTTATGTTTACTCGATTCTCCCAGGCCTTATCCAATAAAAATATCATATTCACTTTTTCAAAGTCCTTAAGATTTACTCACTTATTAAATCTCATCTTAAATCCATTCTAATAATTATACAAGTACTCAAGAACATCTCCTCTCTATTATTTTGTATGCAATAGTTGATAGTTTTCTTTCCCAAAGGAGGGTTGTTTGTCATTGTGATCAATTACAACTGCTAAATGCAAACTCCATGTACATAGTTAAGGGCCTACATGATATTATTCAAAATTTGTTATCCTCCATGCTCTACTTGATTTCAATAAAAAAAAATATAATATATATTGGAATTTTTTAATTCTATATAATTCACAATATATAATGGACATTTGTATAACCTCCTTAGTCTACTTGAATTCTATAAAAAGAAGTCACAATATTAACAATGTATGGGTGACTATGCTCACAATGTTTCTTTTTTGAGCGGTTTGGCACAAATATTGTATATCAAAAGTGTATAAAAAATTTATGACATCCTTATCAAAATTTTGGATAGTAATCCCATGTGCGTCACTAAGGGCCTTTGGGGTATTATTCAAAATTTGTACATCCTCCTTGGTATACTTGAATTCAATAAAAAAAAAAGAATATATATTGGAAATGTGTATATCGTCCTTGGTCTACTAGATATCAATAAATTAAAAGAATTAAGTACAATATTAACAAAATATTGGTGCATATTTGTATGATAAAGTTTCTTTTTGAGGTGTCAGTTGCCAATATATATAACATAAAATTAGATGAATCTCTTAATAGAGTATATATCTTCTTCTCTAGTGGGGTGAGAACATAATTTGTAAGACAAGATCTCACAAAATCAACTGGTAGCTCATTTCCCTCATTTTTTATCATCATTATAGATGCCAAGTATAACGGTAAATGATTCAAGTAGTACATTAAAATTTTATGGGATAAATTGTATATGTGTTGGTATTTGTATACTGAATTAAAATATGTGGAATTAAGGATAACAATATGTAATTTAAAGATTTTATCATTTTGATAGAAAATTTGTAAATATAAAATGCTTTGTTAAGTGTATATTTTGATGAAAAAAATATATACAATTTCAATCAAAATTATATTATATATAGAATGATTTAACCATTGTGTTTTCATTTGAAGATGCATACAATTTTATAAAAGAAATATTTTATTTTGAATGCGAGGTGTAATGTTTTTTGAAAAAGTAAATCCAAAAACATTACAAAATCTACAAATTAAAAATAAAAGCAATAAGTTCTATTACATTTTCATAAAAGTTTATCGTTTTCCCATTAAAAGTATGACTATGACTAGAGACTTAATATACAAGCATAAGACAATTCACATCATTTTTACTAATTTTTGCAAGTTTCAATTACATTGTAATCAAACAATCAACAACCTCTCTCATTCACAATTTAAAACTACATGCCCATCAAAAAAGCACATAGTACAAGCACCCATGTGGCTTTTGTTAATATAAGAGTGGAATTATAATAATAGGATCCAATGTCGATAACTTATATTATTTGTAACTTTACCATGACAAGACTATGACCAAATTATTCATTTTTTAACCCTTATGTTTTTAATATGAAGAGAACATTTGTTTTAGAGAAAGACAAAGTAAAAGATGATACAAAAATATTGAAATCATTTTAAATTAATTTGTTGCTATTGTTCTACATAATATTTTTAATGAACATTAAATTCACACTTAATCAACCTTAAAAAATGCATACATTCAAACCATATCGAACCCAGAATAAATTATGATGACATCAAAAAACTACTATAGAAAAATGGCATTAAATGATCTTCAACTACATTCAAACATTATATTACATCTCCAATTTAGATCAATGGCACACAATACATTTTATAAATCAAACAACATTAACATAACATGCAATGACATAAATATACATGAATTATATATGCAACGTGATATACATCAACATCAACATAAAATGATATGAAACAAGCATAATATATATGAACAATAATATGAAAATCATAGTTTATGAAAGATATAAAAGTCATATATTACATGTGCTCGGTAACTCATGCTATGGGCTAGCAGATCCACCACCCAAGCCAAGGGCATCAGTGCCTCCTCTATCAAAGCTAGAGGATTTGGTACCTCCACCATGTACAATTGCAGAATAAAGCAATTAAAATGTATCTACTTGATGATATATATAACCCAAGCCACTCATAATATCCGAAGAGTATTAAGCATTGATGTCCTAGGAGGTAGTTCCAAGTCGATTGGGTGAGGATGAGAAGGTGGTGGAATAACTAGGTGAGGAGAATAGGCTGGTCGTTCGACCTGTGGTGGGTCAACTGGGTGAGTAGGAGAGGGTGGTTGGACAACCTATGGTGGGTCAACTGGATGAGGAGGAAATGGTGGTCATTTGACCTATGGTGGTTCGATTGTGTGAGCAGGAGAGAGTGGTATGATGACTTGTGGTGGAAAATAGGGTGGTTTGTCATTCTATGATGGAGGTGAGGGTGGTGAGTCGACATTTGGAGGAGATGGTGGTGGAGGATCATCACCCTCATTAGATGCATCATAAATACTGCTCTCAATTGGACACCCCTTCTCTAGTATCTTTCTCGCACCCACTATATGACACATAAGCGATTTCATATCACATGGGAGTCTCCTTTAAATTGCAACAAGGTCTCGATCTCTCATGATCAAGTTGACCTAAACAAGGTGCACTCCCTCTCGAGCCAACAACCCAAAGAACTGATATGTCATCTCCTGGTGGAATCTAGCATCAAGCATGTTTTGTAGGCCAAGTCTATATAATTGTGGTAGGTCCTCTACCTTTTTCATGTTCTTATTGGGTTGGGGAAGCATGTTCCCAACATAAGTGACGATATCTAAAAAATTGTAGAGAACGATAATTAGACGAATTAATTAAACAATGTAAATAAAATGTTATAATAAATTACATATGCATTTAAGCAAACAATAAAATGCAATTAGATTAATCAAAACATAAAGCTAATATTACATCTACTATCTCAAGTCTCATATGCAGTAAATAGGATGTTGAGACATCCTCAACAATCCAACCATTCATATGGGTATTATACCATATCCAGGGTGTTATCATCCTCATTACAAAGTAAATCAAGTGACTCCTGAGTGATCCTACCAAGGAAATCAAACTAACCCCTCTTCGAAAACATCTTCCCCCACATGCACATATGCACCTTGGGCATCGCCCTAGGAGGTTGGTTGCAGAATGAGGGTCTAGTGACCAAAACACTTTACAAAAATAAGGAAAACAACTTTGAATCAAATTGGAAGATTGTCCTTCCATCAAACATAACACAACAACAATCCAAGGAAAGAAAAACCACCACAAAAAAATGGCAGACCACCTAATGCATCTAAGTCTCTGTGCTAAAGAATCAACATAATATAATAAAGGGAAACTAATGCATTTCCCATCATTCATGAAACAATCCATTTCCATGACCAAAATTGAAAGAAACCTAACCTCCTCTACACAAAAAGAAGATATCCCCAACTAGCCACCGACAACCTAAAAGTCACTAGGGGTAGACGTGAAATCCTCACTAACATATATCAGTACATATGTCATATGAATGGATGCTACAACTCTAGGTGGGACATTGGGGAAATGGGGAAAATCCTCCCCTTTCCTATATAATCTTCTAATAAAGTTTGTGTCCTCCTCTATGGGATGGAACTACAAGTCGGCAGCTAAGAACGTCCCCTCAACGACGTAGTCTCCTCATAAATTTTTGGAGTTTAACATGTCATATGAGACATCAAGTCTGTGGGGTAGTAGGTCGAGGCACCAAATCCCTCTCCCTCTCTTTAATATCCCACTCTCATATAACAATGTATTGGTCATGTGGTCATGTCGTTGTTGTCGATTTTATTGCTACTCTCGTCACTCCTATCATTGATTAAACACATATAATTTCATTAGAAACATATAGACAAAGATATATATACATAAATAGAACTTCTAAATAAATTACTAAAGTACATTTACATTTATCAAAAGCATAAAATAATTTTTATTTTTATTTTTAAATCAGAGCTCCTCGGTACGCTCATAAAATACTTAGACACCATCATCTGTGCTTATTTAAACTAATCACTGCTAGCAATGCTAGAAAAGAATCACGCACCCATTAGGGAAATTTTGAGGTCTAAAATGTGACTCAAAACAAAAAATGTACTATCAAAATCAACTTTAAAAGAACCAATAACAATCTAGAGAATGACATCATCGATTATAATTGAGGTGGCATTACTTGAGTTAAAGATACTTACTTGTCAAATTATAAATGGTGGATGAAAACCAATAGTAGCCATACTCATGATGAAAAAAAGTACTTACAAATTACTTTTGAATATTATATAATCGGTAGTCTTAAAGTAGTCATAAAAAGTAAAGTACCTTTTCTTATTGGAGTAAGCTATCTACCCGACCATTTGCACCGGGGCCCACTTGACTCCGTCTCGTGATAGATTACTTTGTTATCTTTCCATGACAGTGAGACCAAGAACAACAGATTCTGCTTCTTTTCTTGCATTTTTATTACAGATCAATTCTACAACAAACTATTATTACACTCCGGTATAATGCAATAATGAATAATACTAATTTACCAAATCAAATTGAATCTACAAATTGAACCGATCTAAACCTAATCTGAAATTGTGTTCTAAAAACTTGTAATTTGAAATTCAATTGTTATGGATTTGATAACACCAATGTTTTAGATCTTTCTAGTTATTTTTATGGAGTTGACTAAAATTATACAGTTCAAAACATACATTTGCAATTTTCATTAAAATTCCAATCAAAACTTACAATTTTAAACTTGCACTTGAAAACAAGAATTTCCATGACTAAATTTATGGATGAATGAATTCGAGAGCAGTTGGTGTGAAAATAGATGTTGGAATCGGTTGTTTTTCGTCTCACAGAAAGGTAACAGAGTAAGCTATCCCCTGACGGCATCAAGTAGGGCTGGTGCAAATGGTCGGGTAGATAGCTTACTCCTTTCTTATTTAAATATAAAATATAATATAAAAATTTAAACAACCCATACCAAATTTCAAAATCTTAAATCCTCACGATAATGTGCTTTTCTAGAAAATAGGAATAGTGTATTTAAGTTTCTATAATTAAATATATATGTATATAATGTCAAAACATGTCAAGTACTTAATGTACCTTGACATGATTTTGACATTATGTACATATGTTATATACAATATGCATGATATTTTTTGGGGATAAAGAACGAATTTATGAGTGGATATGTTATATTATATTTATAATTTTAAAATAAAGGTATTATTATTAAATGAATAAAGTTAAATATATATAGATTAAAGTTAAATATGTTTATATTCTTCATTTATTTAAGTTTAATTTTATTTTATGAGTATTTTAATTGAGTATATTTATGTATTAAAATTACTTTTATTTCTAGTCATTTCAAAGAGAGTGTTTTTATTGATTTTATATTTGTACATCTCTTCAATTTTAATTCAACCATGGTTACATTGGTTGTTGTGTAAAAGGTGAGTTGTAAATATACCTCCCCTACATAATGCCTAACTCCTAATATTTTATTATATCTCTTATGAGGCTCATTTTAGATCTCAAAATTCTCCTAGTGAGAAATGATGCTTGAACATATATAAAGTGTACTGTGAAAAACAAAACAAAAACAAAAAAAAAATTGGATGTATAGAAATTTAGGTGCTTTTTATATTGGTATGCACTAGTGCATCCGTACATAATCGAAGCATTGATCAAAAACATTGTTTCTTATCAATATATTTTTTTTATGCTTATTATGAAGATGAATAGTTGACGGTGAGTCAATATATACTTAGCATCAGTGCATCCATATATATAGTGAGGAAATTTATGTTGTAAAGGATATTACATGGTTTAGGTGTTAAATTTATTAATGTGTCTTGAAAATAATTTTTACCGTGCTCATTATGAAGAGGAATGCATCGATGACAATGCACCTTAATATTTAGATAGCATCGTGTATTTTTTTTTATTAAGCGGTGAGTTTATGTTTAGGTTGATGCACTATGAATGGTGCGATAAATTTATGGTCAAGCACCAAGAATGGTACATTAATTTATTTAAATAGCACTGTGTGTTTTTAAAAAATATTTGTTTATGATAGGTTCAGTAGTGCAATTTGATTTATGTTCAGACACTATAAACAGTGCGCCTAGTTTATGGGAAAGCACCACAAACATTGCATTATTTTTTTGAAAAGATGCCCATTAATGGTGTGCTCTATGTGTAAACACAATGTAGTAATCATCAAGGTCGGTGTGAGCTGAACAGACAAAGTGTGTCGCATTGATTTTTTATTTTGAAAAAATGACAAATTGAAGAAAAAAAATCAATTTTTAATCCGCTAGAAGTTTAAGTGAGAAGGTAATAAGAAAAATAATTGGACTCTTGCCTAAGAGGCATGGTTTCCACATATAGAAAAAATCAAAATTTTCAACCACGTTGGAAAATTTCAACTCCACTAACCACTCAAATCGCGGGAGAAATCCAACAAGCACATTGAATATAGGGGACGTGGATGTAAAATAGAAGCACCGGTACTTATTTGGGCCAAGGCAGTATCCAACACTGAGAAAAGTAGAAAATGAAATTTTGATGTCGTTTTTAATTTTATTTTACCCTATTCTGGTGCGCCCGATTTTCATGGCCCATCGATGCACATTTTTTGGATACACGCCAGTGCAATTCATTTAATAGTAAGCATTCTTCATCAATATATATATATATATATATATATATATATATATATATATATATATATCAATTGATATGTTGTATCATTTTAAGCAAATAACACCATCCACCTCAAGATATCGAATGTAATGAGTATCAAGGTCAATATGTTTGGTCTTCGAGTGATACACTGAATTGTACCCTAATTGGCACACCTTAACTCAATAGGAAACCTATGAACCAATCCAGGGTATGTAAGAACATGTCAAAACCACATTGTTTCGTTAGTTGCTTCCTTGTAGGTTTCCCTCTACTCTATTTCACAAGAAGAAAGAGAAAGAGTTCTCAACTTCTTACTAGACCATGAAAAAACCTGAACTAAGATTAAAGAGGTACCCTTCAGTAGAGTTTCTATCTAAAGTATCCCCTACCCAATCAAAATCTGTATAACTAAGAAGTGAGGTTGTAGCCCTTCTAAAAGTAAAAACATAATGCATTGTCCCATGTAAATATCTTGGAATTCCCTTTGTTTCTTTCCTATGAATTTCATTAGGATTTTACATAAACATTGAAACCATGTTGATTGCAAAAGAGAGATCAAGTCTATTTTATGTCAAATATATCAAACTTCCAACAAGATGATGATACAATGTGGCATCAACAAGAGGAATATCACAATCAACAGTTAACTTTACACCGGACTGAAGGGGCATTGGAGAAGTTATACAATCACTCATATGAAACCGAGAAACTAAATATGTATCATACTTAGGCTCATAGACGAATAAACCACTAGGCATATGTCAAATCTGTAGACCCAAAAAATAATTCTATAGGCCTAAATTGGCCATTTCAAATTCATTCTTAATATTATTCTTCATTTCTTGTATAAATGTAAATTGGCTGCCAATAAGGATAAGATAATCCACATAAAGTACCACAATGAGGACATCATCATCAAAGTTCTTAACATACAAACTTGGATCATATGTACACCGCTTAAAACCATTCTTCAAGAAATATGTATTAATTTTCTCATATGATGCTTTAGGTTCTTTTTTAAGGCATATAAAGACTTGTCTAATTTGCATACCAAACTTGAAGTTTCACCAATAATAAAACTAGGTGCTCGTTGCATATAAATGTCTTCATGAATATCACCATTCAAAAAATTGATCTTGACATCCATGTGGTGTATTTCCCATTGATAAGATGCAACAAGATAAAGTATAGTTCTTGTTGTGTTCATTTTAGCAAATGGAAAAAAAGTTTCACTATAGTCAATACCTTCTTATTGAGAAAAACAAATCTATTAATCGGGCTTTATGTTTTTTAATATGTCCATTTGTAGTAAAATTTATTTTATATATCCATTTACATCCAACTAAATTCTTTCCAAGTACAAGAGGCACAAGATTCCAAGTCTTGTTTTCATTAATGAGATATACTCAGTAGTCATGACTTTCTCCCATTCAGGTTTACCTTTAGCTTGAGCACATGTAGATTGATCATTTGTGGCAAATATTGTAGTCATAAGAGCAAAGTCGAGTCTAATATGTCGAGTATTGGAGGGAATACCAATCTCATAGCCTACAGGTTCAAGAATTTTATGAGCCCAAACAAGAAGAGGAGTAATGTTAGGAACCACACTAGCTTCTTCAGAACATTTAGGTGGAGTACTTGAAGAAGAAGGTGAAATAGTATCAAGATGAGCCACTAAAGTATAGTAAGGGGTAATATATATAGTAGCAACAAAATATGAAGGAAAATTCAAGGTGACATGAGGTTCGACAGACTCAGGATGAGCAGAGACTTCATTGAATTAAACATCTACTCATATGATAGGACTTTGTGTTGATGGATCAAACAACCTAGATTTGTTTGAATCCTCACAATAACTAATTAAAATACATTTGTGAGACTTGGGCTCCAATTTTCCATTTTTCATCTGGAATATGTGCCCAACATTCACTGCTCAATATATTAAAGTTACTAATATCGGGTGTTCTTCCATTCCATTTCTCTTCGGGAGTAACCTACAAAACTGTTTTGGTAGGGACTCTATTCAAGATATAGTTAGCACAACAAATAGTTTCAGCCCAAAAACGTTTATGTAATCCTTTGGAATAAAGCATACATCTAGCCATTTAAACCAAAGTCTTATTCTTTCTTTCAGTTAACCTATTTTGTTCAAGTGTATAAGGAACAATATTTTGATGTTGGATTCCATGCTTAGTTAAATATGCATTAAATTATTTTTTATTGAATTCACCCTCCATTATCAATTCTCAAAGTATTAATACTTTTACTAGATTTGTTTTCAACCATGGATTTAAATTCTTGAAATATTCCAAATGTTTCACTTTTGTGTTTTAAAAAATAAACCAAAGATTTGGGACTATATTCATCAATAAATGTAAGAAACTAGACTACATGAGACAAATTAGTTTCAAGAGGACCACAAATATCACTATGAATTAGTTTCATTGGTTCTTTAGCATGCCAAGCTTTACCTTTATCAAGCATTTCCTTATGATATATACCAAGAAAAAAACATTCACAAACACCTTTAGTGGAAGAAATTCAATGCAATCCAAGTACCATTTTAGACATAGTTTGATTTTTTTCATAATTCAAGTGACCTAATGTTTTGTGCCATAATCTGCTTTGTTCATCAGCATGAGAAACATAGGAATAAAAAGGTTGGTTTTACTTGAATCCAAACCAGTTAACTTATATAATCCAACATTATGATCAACATGACCTGAAGAAACAATTTTGAAGTCAAGTTTGATATATTTTAACACATATCTATCTAGCCAAACTTCAAATTTATAACCTTTCTAGCATGCACGATAAATAGAAAGCAAGTCAATGGGAATGCCTTGAACATGAAACACATCTTCCGAAGTATCATTAGAAAGATTAGCATTACTAGATTCACTACTTAATGATATTTACCATCACTAATAGATCATTTTTGTGTTGTGTGGTTTTAGTGCCATGAGAAGTAAAAAAAAGAAGTTGTACCATATGTGTGATTAGATGCACCTAAATCCATTATCTATTCCATTCCACAAAAGCCAAAGTTGTCTAGCTGAAAACTTGCAAAAATACGAATCAGAAATAGACGAAAAACTAGATCTACGACTAGAGAGATAGATATTTAATGCTAGATTAGTATACAATACATTTCAACTCATATCTACAGAAAAATTTTAAAAAAAACTTTTAAAAAGTTGAAAAAAATTAATAGTGAGGGTTTGGGTTTTTAATAAATCTCAAACATGTAAAAAAATTCCCATATCTACAAAAAAAAACACAAGGGTTAGATAGATTAGATGGAAAATATACTAAATAGGGAGGGACCCAAAAAACAATTGAAGAACATGGTGCTTGTAAAAAAAAATCAAAAAATTACTGAAGGAGGTAGAGCATAGTAACCAGTTTTAATACCATGTTGGAATATTGAGAATATGTAGTAAACATACAACAATATATTTACCGACAAGTAAATCAATAGAAGAATATACCAGTCTATCATTCTATCCATACAAGCACCATATAATCAAAGTAGTAAGTAAGATACAAGAGAAAAATAAATGATACACCAAATATACGTGGTAAAACCTCAAATGAGGAAACATCCATGGGAAGGTATTGTATTCTTTATTCTTCAGAAATATCCAATCTTACACTTGAGCTCAATTAATGCAGACACTGACTAAATAGATTTCATATCAGTGCACACAATAGAAACGATGACAACTTAATACCACAATGCCAATAGATGTGCCAAGGATTATGGCTTTCAATTAAATTAAATAATCTCTTTACAATAATGAATTTACAAGGCAAGATTTATACTATGTTTCAGTCATAATCTAACATCAAATATTCATACAACACCTAGAAAATTACAAAGAAGGAATGATTGTCTTCTTGAAACAAACTGACTCTTCTTTGTCAAACTAGTGAACCTCTAGCTGACCAACTACCTAATTCCTTGTCTCAGCGTCAACATTGGTATTTATAGATGGTTGCAAGTTCAATCCTTCTTTATAAGCTTTGCTTGCTCATAGGCACCACCATATTGATTTAAATTCGTCATGTACCTCCTCTCAACAGGCTTTGTCATGTGGCCTTCTACAACAACTGCCATAACAACTCTGCAACTATTCCAACTACCCTAGCAATCTCGTTCCTCAAAATCGTGACATTTTTGTCGACTATCTTACCCATCATCAGTGGCTTTAATTTTGAATTCCTTTTACTTATTAGTCAGTATGATACTCGAACGTCTTGCTCCCTCAATCTTCGAGTTAAGGTTGGACCTCGTCACTTTGTCCTGTGACCATGTCGCTCTTCAGTTTGTCTACTGTAGACCCATGCTATTCGAAACCCTCACAAATCTTCCTTTTGTTGATTTTTGATCCTCACAGGTATGGTGTCATCGAGTATTCCCCAAGTGACTTCAATCCTCTATCTTTAACTAGTCTCTTTGGGCCTGGATTCCCATGCATAAACCTCCCTGGGTTGAAAATAAATTTTCTCATGGTTTTGTAATTCCTTGAGCTTCTCCTCTGAGATACATGTCACTTCCTCTAGGTATTTATTCTTCCACTGAACCATATATTATTTCCACTTTTGTTATCTGGCATTCTTAACTTCATGCTCATCGAGTACTTATGTGATCTCTTATGTTGGTTGAACTAGTATTTGCTCCTGCTAGTCTACAGTTGTCTCTCTCTCACTCATCGAGCCCTCTTCATACTTATACAAGTGGGAAACATTGAATTTCAACGGTATGCTCAAATATTCAAGAAGCTCCAACATATAAGAATTGTTCGAAATCTTCTTCAAGATTATACACGTTCCAATCTTCTTCATCTTTAGCTTGCTCTACATTAACCTTGGGAACATTTCCTTTCGTATGTGTGTGTGTACTAATTCACCTTTTTCAAATTAATGCAATCTTCTCTTCCTGTCAGCCCTCAACTTGTATGTTTTGTTTCTGTTCTCAATTTTTCGTTTCACCTTGCCATGCACTTCCTTCATGTGGTCGAAAAATGACTTTATGTCTACACTCTCCTACATCCATGTCAGTAGCTCAGCTAAGTCGATAAATCCATGTGTAATTCTCCCTTACATTATATGAACTGGACTCATTCTCATCAATATGTTCATTGAATTATTGTACATGAATTATGTTTGCACCAACACATTCTCCCACTACATTGGTCGATGAATAGTCAGACACCTCAATAAATTTCCCATGCTCATGTTCACGACTTCAGTATACCCAGCAATATGTGAATGTTATGCAAAACTAAATTGCAACTTCGTGTCAATTTTCTTCCACGGGGTTCTCCTGAAATGACCCATAAACTTGGTATCTATGTCCAAAGTGATGCTCTTCGGAAACCCATGTAATATCATGACTTCCTTGAAAAATAGAACAACAATACAAGTGGCAGCACTTGTCTTCCAACACATAATGAATTGTGTCATCTTTGAAAACATATCAACTACCAAAAATATGGAGTTGTTACCTTGTTGTGTCTTTAGCAATCCTAACACAAAATCCATGCTAACATCTTCCCATGGGATAGTTGTCACTAGAAAAGGTGTGTATCGACTGTATTTTGACTTCTTCCTTTGGCATGTTGGCATATTGTACACTATCGGATGGCATACTCTACACTGTCAGATCCACTTCTTTATATTCATTGACATTCTTGTCCAATAGTACTTCTCCTTGACCAACACCTTGGCCTTATCGATTCCCAAGTATCCTCCTAGTCCTCCACTATGCAACTCCCAGATCAGATTCTCCCTCATTGATCCTCTAAGGATGCGTCACTGATGTCCTTTGAATGGGTATCCTTCTTGGATGAAATAATCCAAGTATGTATTTATATCGCACTCCATGGTTCCTTCGATGCCTTCTAAACATCAGCGAAATCCTCATCAAATTCATAGTCGACCTTCACCGATTCTAACCCTATTGACTGAACAATTGTCGTTCCCAATTTTGTGACCCTTCGAATCAATATGTCGACAACCCTATTAGTATTCCTTGAATTGTGCTTCAATACCAAAGTGTAACTCTGTAAGAAATCAACCCACTTCATATGCCTATGATTCAACTTTTTCTGAGTATTCAAATATCTCAGATCTTGACAATTGGTAAACAATACAAATTCCTTTGGCAGCAAATAATGCCTCCACTTTTTCAATTCCTACATAGTGTCATAAAAATCCTAAATGTAGACCGATTAATTCTATTTGGACTTTTCCATCTTCTCACTGAAAAATGCAATCGAACGGATTTCTTGGCTCAATACAACTCCTAACCCACTTGTATCTCAGTTGACTTGAAATATTTTGTCAAAATCTAGGAGAGCTAAAACTGGTCTCTTCGTTACTTTCTACTTCAAATTCTCCGAATATCATCGGGAAGCCTCCATCCACTTAAACTCACCCTCCTTCATGCACGTCACCAGTGGTGTACATATCTAGCTAAAATCGTTGATGAACTTCTAGTAGAAACTGGAAGTCCGTGAAAACTTATCACCTCAGCAGCACTCATCGGCTCAATCCACTCTAATATTTCCTTCACCTTCTCCTAATACATATTCAACCCTTATCTAGAAATTATGAATCCTATATATACTAATTCCTTTTGCATGAAGGAACAATTCTTCAGGTTCACCAGCAACTTCTCCCGACTTGGTCTCTGCAAGACTTATCTCAAATGAACCAAGTTTTCTTCTTTCACCTCTATTATATAGCTAAAGTTATAGAAGAAAAACATCACAAAATACATGTAGGATAAATGATTTTCAACCTCCTTATATAATGAATGGTAATAGGAGAATATTTCTCCATGATGCATGTGGTATAACTCCTTTTACATGAAATATAGACAATTGTTCCCTCATTTGGTAGATAAGACATCAATATATGATTCTTATGGTATCACACTAGACATCATTACCTGTCTAAAATTAACATTACACATTCCAACACACTCTATTTCACTATTCAAAGTAGGACAAGAGGTTAAGAAGAACTAATGGACTAGAATTATTCATCCATTAAATAAATGTGCCATTGGCCTGAGTTGGACAATGGATGGGGTGGAAGAGTCACAATAATTATATTGGTCGATTTCTATCGTGCATGTTGCAAGGAGATCAATATGGATCGTTTCCAAGAGAGAAGGGGTTGATGGAGACAAGAAGGGTCTTTGAATGTGGAGAGGGATATAAAGTAGGTGCATACTATAAAAATTAAGTGGTGGTGGAAAAAATAAAGAGCGAAGTTCAAGACATCATATAGTATAGTGAATAAATTCATGTCTTAAATCATGTTCGATATATCCCTTTGACCTTTGTACCATCAACGTAAAATTTATCATCTAAGATGTTGTATATGTTTAACTAGGTGGTCGAGGGGCGCAATTCTAATTTAGCAATTGGGATAGTGTTATTAGGAACCTATGCAAAGGGATGCATGGATTGCTTGTGGTCTAAGGAATAATGCTAAGCACAGTCTAGTATTTTTCATTATTGACATCCTTTAAACAACCATAGAAGGGCATATCATGAAGCCTTCTTTATATATGATTTGTACCAACAATTTCTTGGAGAAGAACTAGCACTTTTAAGCAAGATAGAAACTTGTGAATAAATTTGATAATTTGAATAAAAGTAGTGGAAGCATTTATTAATACAAATGAAGGTGGTATGGGTTAGCATTCCTTAACAATATTGGCATGATTATATTCAAATGAGCCATCGATGGAGTAGAATTCCATCCTGAGAGATTCATAAAAGACTCATACATAAGGGTCATGAGGAAATGGTCCAACATCGTAACCTGGCTGATCTCCCTTAAATCATAGTGTCTCAATTGAACATATTTATGTCCAAAATGGCAAGGTTACTCCATTAACTTTTCCCATTTAGGTATTTTATGGAACCCAAAAGATCCTAGTAACTTCTATAATTACTCATTTACAAAACGGTAAGTTGCCATGGATATTCCATTAGAATAATTCATCATAATAGATATTACAATATTCTACAATCCCTTATTATTTATTGTTTTGATTTGGATTCGTATTTAATATCACTATCTTAATGCACAAAATATTGAGTTAAAATGAAACTAAAATGAAAGAAGCTAAGCAAATAACACATCATCCATGCAATGAGCACAAGATGTACCATGGGGAAATACTAGAAAAAAACCAACTAGAATGTGAGGCATATGCCTTTATCTTTTCTTCTTAGCTAAGAAATGCAAATGCAAATACATTGCACTCACTAGGGAGTTTCCATGAACGTTGTAGCTTGTATGGATGTTACAAGATATTCTACTTCCTTTGTTCTACTTCAATATCCCACTCCTTTGTTTTACTTCAATATCCCACTCCCAAATTCTCCCCTCAACTATGGAACGATAAAAATGCAATAATAACGTAACCCTCAACTCTCGATTAAGGTTAGGGATTTCGTATGCCTCAACTCCCGATTAATTTAAGGGATTTGTACCCACTAGAATATTCTTTAAACCACACACATTACTAGATCCACATATGTGATTAATGGAATTTTATGCGGAAACCATGTATCATAGTGGTCAATGGGATAAGTCAACTTGTGGGAGGTGTAACTTCCTCCTGTGAACTCTGATTAGGGTGATATTCACATTGTTTAAAATACCTTGATGTGTAGAACAAAACTGAGAGGCTAATAACTTCTATAGTTTTGACCCAAAAAATTATCATTTAAGTCCTCCTACATGCCTTATAATTTTTTACACCCCAAATCACCAAAGAATTGCTAGAGTATCGGTACAACCGCATGGTGTAACCGCCGCACATCTGGGAATATAAAAATGTGGAATAAATGCCACTCCTGATAATAGGGTCGTGTGCTTGGTTTCATACGTTCATCAACATCTACAGGTTTTGGTATAACGACAAACCTTACATGGTATCAAAGCTGAGGTCTCGGGTTCAAATCCCTCAAGCTACATCGAAGGGGGGGTGATGGAGTATTGGTGCAACCGCATAGTGTAACCGTCGTACCTCTCGGAATATAAAAATGTGGACTAACCGCCACTCCTGATAATAGGGAATTGTGCTTGGTTTCATATGTCCATCAACATCTGGATGTTTTTGTGTAACGGTAAACCTTACAAGCATAATCTACCCCTAAAATTGGCACTTCAAGCCAATAGATCCTATTTTTTCATCCATAAAGTACCAAAATGGATGCCAAAATTATGTAATGATCCATTTTGGTTCATTCACTTTAGGTTTCAAATGATGGAGAATGTGGTTGGTTCTACATAAGTGGTTTGGCATATGGACACAACGTGAAAATGGTTCTAGCTATGATAAAAAAAAGAATTAATTGTATAGAGTATTCATCTTGTTTGGTTGATGTGACTATAGGCTAGAGGAGGTAAAATCTATCCAATCTAGTGGATTATCATTCTTTGTGTAATTTTTCTTGAAGTGGTAGAGAGAGATTGTTTTTTAATAAGAGTTGCATGTAGGTAAGTTGTTGAAGTTAAGGACTTTTCTTTGAGCATCATCGTCTAAATCATTGCAAACGCATTTGTCAAACTTGTTTAGGGACTCTCCATTGAACCATTTACACTAAATGACATTTTGTAACTAAGATAAAGGGTGATAAAATGTTTGAATACATGTAGCAAATGATTTTCTATGTTGGAAAAAGAAGTAGACATCAATTTCTTCGTGTCTCAACAAAAGAGGGATTTTCCCCACATGAATCCAATCAAAAAGTAAATACTTTCCTCTTCTTGCTTGATATTAACTATAAAATTGTTATAAACATATAAGTTGTGCAACAACAAATCTAAATAATTGTCACTCTAGGATATTTAGTGTTTGTGCCACAAGTTGTGTTATAGTGATTAGTTATGAAACTATAAGCGCTCAAAGGAATGCAAGGGACACGTTAAATAGTATACATTGTAGGAGGGGAAGGGACACTATTAGCACTGAAGAAGAAGAAAAACTTGAAAATGGTGTTAGGTATTGTAGAGGCAATAACATTATAAATTCTTCAACTTGTTTTGTTGGAGTTCTATCTACATAGTAGAGGAGATAAAAGTTGGTCCATTTAATGGATTCTCATCCTCCAAGTGGTTTCTCCTATAGTTGTAATAGGAAATGTATATGTTCTTTGATATTTTCAGGTAGGTAGGTTGTTTAAGATCAAGGACTTTTTGTTCATGGGCTATGGCCAAAAGCATTGCAAATCCATTTGTTAAAGTTGTTCATGGACTCTCCAAAGAACCATTTACACTAAATGGGGTTCTAAACACCAATTCCAATGATAATAAAATGTTTCTTCTTACAAATTGATTTTCTATGACAAAAAAAATGTGGTAGGATTCAATTTATCAAATAATTATAAACAAAGGAGTGTAATAGAAAGTCTAAAATTTCATCACTTTGGGACTTCTAAAGTGTATGCCACAAGTGATATAGGAATAGTGATGAAACTAATGATTAATGGCATGAAAGAGGCACATGAAATATTATATACTACAAGGGAAAGAGGGACACTCGTATTGAGATTTTCAATTAGCATTATGGAACAAAGGGGAGAGGAAACCCTTATACAAAGTTGGATATTTCTATATAAAGAAATGTTGAAGAATATGTTTGTGGATTGAGTGTTTTTTTAGTTGTTATCAACCTAGTTGGGGGAAAAGTTGGGAGGGTCAAGACCATGAGATTGGTACTTTTTATTTGCTCAAATGAAGATATCATTTAAAGAGTCTCTAGCATTACAAGAAATTATTTGCCATCACCATGATGAAATTTTTAATCTATTGTACTCAGTGTGTTTCCATCTAGTGTATAGTTTGATTATGTGGGCATTCTAAGTCAATTAAAGACAAATGAAATTGTCCTATTAAAATAGCAATTACATACAATAATGCTAACTGAATCAAATCTTACCTAGATTTATGTTCAATAGTACATGTTCAAAGGATTCATATTAGATTTGTTATCTTATCTTGTACCTTTAAAAGAATGTTGCAACATATGTGCCATCCTTTATTTCTACCAAAAACATGTTCGAAGGATTTCATTCTCATATATGTGTAATACCAAAATTTGAATTTCGTCAAAATGTTGAGGTGATTGTAATCACCATCTAACACATTCCAATTTTTTTGGTATCAATATTTATGAATGCTGAATAAAGAGGTGATTGTAATCACCATTGGGCACATCAAATTTTACTAGCTCTTATGAATTGACAATTGTCTCACTTCCTCTTGTTAAAATATCAAAAATTGGATTATCAACATTGAATTCCATAAAGTTTGTTCTCATTGATAACAACATTGCAGTGATCATTGAATGAGAACCTAAAAACACTATTGATTTTCTCTATCATGTTAATGAATAGTTTTTTATTTCATATTGTAGGCAAAGTTTACATGTTTGATATCGACAAAATTGAATATTTTGGTCCAAGAAAGATCAAATGACCTTTTCTAGAAAATTTGTTATTAGGTGCTAATCCTAGGAGTAATTATTGAAGCTATGCAATTCATTTTGCTAGTTTCATTCTCACTTCTTTAATCATATGGGCATCCCCATCATGTGATGAGTGCTAAGTGACCTATTCAAAATCATCATTAAAAATGAGCCTCATGAGATATGGGTCATAGTGAATGACTTATTTCATGAAAGATATCGTAATGAATGACTTAGTATTAAATTATCCAAGTATTCCCTACCAAAAATAGATTTCAAATTGAACTACAAAAACCTTTCACATGTTTAAATAAAGAGAAGGGAGCTCAAAATGATTCACAAGGCACAACACTTCGTAAAGTTTTGCAAATGAAACCTTCCAGGTGCTTAAATAAAGAGAAGGGAGCTTTGAATAGTTTGCAAGGCACAATACTTGGTAAAGTTTTGCAAATAAAGTAACATGTAAAGTGTAATTGACTATGTGAAAAAAAATTGTGGCTTATCATAGTGGATCCAAAGTCCAATTGGGATGGGTAACCTCCCCAATAAGTCATGGTTACCAGATGAAATTTCCAAAAGTGGCAACTAAAATTATGAAATTCACTTTCTTTGTTTCAATCCTACTTCACCCCTATGAGCATCACCCAATGCAATATGTTTCCTCCTAGAAGGTTGTAGATTCAAAATCGAAAAAGGGGTAGGATATGTACACCTCCCTAGGATTTAGCAGTCAAATAGTTGTGTTGAGGTGATCCCATGTCCCACAAACAAGGAGGTATCATACACCAATTTGGTGTTTGGCTTGGTCGTGACTCGTGACCTTAAAATTAGATTATTTAGATCTTCTAAATAATAATATTGCTTCTAGCACTCCCCTCATCAAAAATTCATGGTAGAAATCACATACTATGAAATTTTGTTTATTATTTGTGTTTTTAATAAGTGATGAACCGATTAGTGTTGATATGACAAAATGTTGAATGTGTACGTAACCAATATAGTCAAATGTTCATCCCAACATGTAATACAATTCCATGTGAAACTACAACCTATGATACATTTGGAACATGAACCATTAATAAATTACAAAACATAATGTCTCATGTGTAGTATCTAGCATTTCACAACCATGGACACTAAAAACAACCATTAAAGTCAATTGATCTTGCAATACACAACCTATATAAATAACACATAACACATGAGTAAAAAGATATTCAATGAAATGATTATTTCCTATTCATGTCCTATAAAATTTAACTCATTGGTTGCATTGATAGTTATAACATAGATAATTGCTTCTTAGCAAAGAACATTGAAGGCTTTTAATTTAAATTGTTGATGTAGAAAATCATTTGTAAAAGAAGTATATCTCTAAAATATTTCGATATAACTAACTACTATGCAACCACAATGTAATTATGTTACACTTCAAATAGAAATTACGCTTTTTCTATTTCTATAAAGAAGAGAAGATAAGATAATTATTTTGAAAAATCATATAAAATTGAAAGTTGAATACATTAATAATAGGTATTGTCATATATGTGAATCTCAAAATTAAAATTACACACACACACATATATATATAATGTTTATCCCCCATCGCGGGTGGAAAAAATGGAAGATGGTGGGATGCATGAGGGGCACGTGGCCTGCCCTCAGGGGGGTCGTGTTGCCACCTCAACATCCCATCCAACCTTGATAAGAACAACGTCAGCTCCTCCTGCGTTTGATTACCTACTCGACGTCACCTCCCATACTCGCTCCCATGTGCCAGAACGTCGCGTCGAGGACGAGATCGGGCAGGATCGGGAAAGCATGCGAGATGTTCATATCACCTTCTGCAATGATGAACATCCCCGCTCTTAATGGTTCGTTAAGGAGGTGGCTCCTCATTAAACAGGGTGGCGACTAGAAGAAGCTCAACCTCATCGTTCAGCCTACAAATGAAGCAAGCTCCTTCACGAATCTCTCAGGTGGGATTTTTGGGAAGGAAGGTTATTTCGTTATTTCGTTAAGATTTGGCTCTCTGTTCTTTCTCTATGCTCATCCCTACCTGCGGGGTAAGAGTTTTTCTCTTTGTGGATATGGGTCCTCAATGTTTTGGCCGGTTCACGAGGGATTTAAACCCTCTCGCTGCTGGCTCGAGACTGGAAAACCAATGTCTGCTCCCTGCAAGCTTAGTTTTGCCTCTACTCTCTGCGCGCTCAACTTGTTCTTGTCTCTATTCCTCCTTGGGCCCGACCCTACGCATCTTCTGATTTCCTTGGGAAGGATGCCTCTACAGAAGATAATTTACCGAAGAAGGAACCCAGGTACTGATGGCCCTTCCTCTGATCATCCTACCCCTCCTACCCATGCCATGTGAAGTATAGTGCACACTGCTTGGTTGTATAAACAACAAATTCCAGAAAATATTAGAAATGAAATTGCAGAAGTGGAAGATGAGGCCAAAACCACTCAGGGATGCATCTCGGACGAGGAAGTTCAAACAAAGTTTGAAGCTTTACTCCTGGATCCTGGTTACTCTCATGGTAGAGTCTCCCAGCACTTGAAGACGTTGGACATTGCATGGTTGTAGAAGAACCTCATGGGAAACGTGCTTATTGAGCAAGATGAAGCTCATCAGGAGATTCTGCTGCAGCTCGACGAGATCACGGCTCACCTGAGGAAAATTGTCAAGCACCGGGGAATCACGCTGACCAGCAACACTAAGGACCTCCCCTGTGGTTCAGAGTTGAAGCCTAAAATAGGCTAGTTTTTGTTTTCTCTTAGTAGATGGTTTTTTTCTTTTTGTCAAATGAAAAACAGTAATAGAATAATGCAAATCAACTATGTTTGTAAATGGTTTAGCCTAGTCTCTTTCAGAGGCAAAACTTAGATGGTTTACTTATTTCCGAGCATGTTTTTCCTCTATTGAGAAGGCTCTGGCAATCTCAAACTCTTTGAGCCTGTTTTCCCTCTGTCCCTCTGTTGGAAAGGCTCAGCTTAATATGATATTTGTACTATTTTTCTAAGACAATAAAAAGGCATACTATAAATTACAAATATATATATATATATAATGTTTATACATACCTAGCTACTTTAACAATTATCCATACATATTTGCTTAAATAGCATTTAAAATCTCACTGCACATGCACTTGCACCCTGTTATTTATCCACACATTTGCTTAAAGAAAAATCCAAATCCAAACGACCATACATACCTTACTATTTAAACAGTAGTCCATAAATGTTTGTTGAAATAAAATTTAAAACCCCACTCTACATGCACATACACATTGTTATTTATCCACACAAATCAAAACCCAAATGACTATACATACCATACGGCTTAAGCAATCGTCCATGCATGTAAGAAAAATTAAAATCCCCTTCATTATTGGAGTAAAGCCTGTGATAGTCTCTTTCAACAGGCGAAACATAAGCCTGCACAATGAAAAGTATCCGTTGAAATTTTATTTTAACATAAAAACTTAAATTCTGGGTTAGAATTGAGAGAATGTAATTTTCATGAAATTATATATTTATTGAAATTTTATTTTAACATAAAAACATAAATTCTTGGTTAGAATTGAGAGTGTGTATATATATATATATATATCAAAATTATATATATACATAAATTCTGGGTTATAGTTGAGAGTATATATATATATATATATTTCAAAGTTAAAATTATATATATAAATTCATTAAATATGTTTTAAATTAATCTACATATCTTACCATTTAAATAATTATTCATTCATATTTGCTCAAATAGATTTAAAAACCTCTCTTCACATACACACAAATTGTTATGTATTCACACATACTAAAATAAAAAATAAAAATCTATTTATTATTGGAATATAGGGTGTGATAGAATGTCAATCCAACAAATGAAAGCTAGGAAAGTATACATGAACTTGGGCATCATTAATCACACTAAACGGCTCACCAGCCTAATATTTCATTACATACAAGGGCTCCCAAGGAGCAAATGTCCCCGTCGAGATTCGAACTCGGGTGGGGAGCGCAATAACCAAATCTCCTAACCACTCGAGCTACGCCCAATAAACAAAATCTCTCTCTCTCTCTCTCTCTCTCTCTCTCTCTCTCTCTCTCTCTCTATATATATATATATATATATATATGCGAGTTGTTTAAGAAGAACCGTGGTTTTGGGGAAGGGATGGGCTATTTATCACCCCATATTTCCAAATTTCGATCTATCCACCATGGTAGTAACTCAAATGCGAGTCTGTGTCCGAATCCTTAATCTACCCCTTCCATTTTGGCATCACTTAGTTCTTGAAAACATCGGAAACGGTTTGGGTAGGTCTACTAAGCAGGATAATGTTCATATGCAACATGGATTATTCACTTATGCACGGATCTGTGTGGAAGTGGATCTCAAGAAAGGGTTGCCAGACAAAATCATGTTGCAACTTGAGAACTTCCAATATTCTCAAAGTTTGAAATTGAAAACATAGCCTTTAGATGTCATGTTTGTTTTTAAACAGGGCATCTTCAAGATGACTGCCTCAATTAAGAAAGCAGCCTAAAAAGGAAAAAGGGCAGCCTCCTAAATCAAATTCATGGGAGCCTTTTGATCCTACTTCCTCCGAAAATGAGGAAGTGGAAAATATGGAAGACGAAGTAGAAGGCAAAGAATCAATAGCTTTAGAATTAATAAAAGAAGAAAACTAGTCATTGGAGATGATTCAATATGCAACTCCCCCATAGTCCAGAACCTTGGTATCAATGGATATTTCAGCACGTGGAATAAAGAGAACTCATGAATCTAATATTTCTAATTCAAATAAAGAACGGGCCCAAAGAGATGACGCATCATAGTTAGTTGTGGCTAATCCAAATCTTAAGGGCCACTAGACCAAGGTCAAGAAAAAGAAAGGAAAGAAAGGGAAGAGTGAGGATTACCTCAACCCTTGACTCCTCAAGGGATTTTTCTCTATTTATTTAGTATTTATTCAATCTTTTATGTCATCACAAGCATTTGACCTCTTTCTATTTTTTTAATATATGCATTTCGCATATATCTACATAATGTAATTTTATATTCAATTAGAGAAATAAAATTGCAATTTATTTCAGATGAATATATATATATATATATATATAT
>LPNX010851118.1:609220-726678 GCA_001517045.1 Pseudotsuga menziesii
ATGCAGCTGACATTCTGTAGGACTCTCCATTAGTCTCTCCTATGTGAGGGATATAATCAAATGGGGCTCCCACAAATTTCCCCCGTCAATCATCAAAGTTCTTTCACTCTTCTACGCTTGTTTCTCCACCAAAAACCGCGTCGACTTTCTTTATATTAGGATTATTTAATAATCCTCCCCTGTCCACCATAGTCTTTTATTAGTTTCCTAGCTTAGGATTAAATTATCACTTTCATTAGTGCATGCAGATGTTATATGGGGCCTATTATCCACTTGATGTGCCCTCATGCATCAGTTTAGGATCTCTACAGACCAATCCCTAGATTTTAGGATCCCACTCTGAGTTACAGTCATGCTCTAATGGGACACCTTCAGTTCACTCTTAATCAGATAAGCGCCTCCTTCGCATGATTTGAGGAATAAGGCGCATTTGCTCACCTACCATGGTTAGTTAATTGATTGTTCATTGTTTCAATTGTCCGAAGTTGCACTAGTGAGTCTTTAGTGGTGATTTTTCCAAAGTTAGTAATGTCTGGAGTCAGGGATTTGAATCTCCTTCATTGTATTATGAATGAATTACATACGGATTAATGATAATTGTGTGCATTTTATGTTGTCAAATTTGTGCCTCTTGTCTAATTAATTTCACTATGCACATTTATATATTCTAACACTGTAATTCTTTCTCCTTCATAGTAAGATTCAATTCAGCCTGAAGATCTTGTGGAATTGATGATTTTACATGGTATCAAAGCACTACAGTGCTATTTCATTTTCGAATTGAGATTTTTATGCAGGTTCTGTGAAAAATTCAGAAGAATTGTGTTGCTCCCACATGTGCAAAATGGAGAATTCAACTCCCTTGACACCAAGAATCCTCACCCGCTTCAGTTACCTGGATTGTGGGGAAGATACGCAGATAGTGTTTCGCAACAAGGTATGTATAGGGTTACAATGAGCAAGGAGGTTGAACTTTAGATAAATTGAAGTACATGAACATATTGGATGAAGCTTTTGGGTTGATGTGTATTCATATCTACGAGGAATTTCTCTTCCATCTTCATGGATTAAAACCCAAGAGAATTAAGGCGTAAGCTCGAATCATTGTTTCGTAAGCAGGATGAGCTAAGAGGCCACATTTTGGAGAATGAATTAATTTCTCTTCAACCCAGCAATTTTGAAACCATACAACAGTTTTTCACCAAATTCAAGTCTTTGGTCATGCAGTGCAAACAATGTGGAATTGACAAGAAGGATGAGCAGTTGGTGCTAACCATTCTTAGTAAGCTTGGCCCTAAATTTTTCAGTTTTTGTGTCCACCTTCCACTCCAGGAGATTGACAACCCCAAATTGGTGAATTCCTTCACTTGATGCAGTCATTGAATCCTTGATCCAAGAACAAGATAAGTCGATCCAAATGGGAGCCCTAAAATCCTCCAAGAATCAGGCTCTTTTGCTAGGGAGACAAAGAATGTGAAAGAAAAATGGAAGCAGAAGGGGAAGGACAAGAGAAATTATGAACTCAAACCAAAGGAGGAGCTTGATACATCAGATGGAGCCTCATGTACCAAAAAGGATAAGCAGAAGAGGTTTGAAAAGACCAAGTGTACCTATTGCAAAAGAGGAAACCATCTAGAGAGTGAATGTATGAAGAAAACTATAGATCAAATGGGCAGACTTCTTGAACAGTGCCACATTTCCCTCCCAGAAGGCACAAGGAAGAGTGATTTTGGAAGCAAGACAGATGATCATGAGAGATGGCATGCACTGAAGGCTATATTTTCAAAATCTCAATCTTTCCTCATTGATTTTGGAGCCTCCAACCACATGGTTGCCTCGAAAGAATTATTTTCTTCATTAAATATCACAGATGGTCCAAGTATTCACATGGGAGATTATACTCATATCCAGGCTATAGGGAAGGGCACAATACAACTTGAACATCGAATGTTCAAAAAAATTCTGTATGTACCTTCTTTAGCATCAAACTTGTTATCTATTTCCCAAATGACACACACTAGTTCGCCAAAGAGAGTTGTTTTTGGACCTCACACGGTTGAGATCTCATATATCTCTATTTGGAATTTCATAGCTAAAGGTGTTGTAAACCATGCCTCCAAGGCATATGATCTCTCATGCTTTTCTCCATACTCTAATCCATTGCAAGATCTGCAACCAGTTAAAGAGGAAGGTAAATCTACTCTGCCTAAACCATTTGCACATGATAATGTTTATTGTGATGATTCAGAATTTGAAGATGAGGACCAAGTTGAAACATATCTTGATATTGAGAATGAAGTTCAAGTAGATACAAACCCAAATATAGTTAATGCTCCCAATCCAATGCCTAAATGGGCTCAAAAACTCATTAAAGTTGTTGGGAACATGAATGGGGGTCCATCTTACAAAAGGAGAACCAGATCTCAGTTTCAAGATGAGAACCTTGCACTGTGTCATATAGATCCACTTCTCCTAGAGAGGTGCTACATGATGGTGGGGTCTGATCCACAGTCCTACAAAGTGGATTTCCATGATCCACCAAGGATGAAAGCTGGATAAGGAATATGAGTCACTGCATAACAATGAGACATTGGATCTTGTCTCTCATCCTCTAGAGAGAAGAGACAAAAGTGCCTTCCTACATGGTGACTTGGAAGAAGAGATCTACATGAGACAGCCTGGGATACACTAATGATTATTCCTTGGTATGCAAGATGAGGAAACCAATGTATGGGATCAAGAAATCCCCTGGGGCATGGAATCCCAAGATAGGCTCTTTCTTACTGTCATAGAGATGCGAAAGGTGCTAGTCTTACTGCAAAAGTAGCAACATTTATTTTCCTATCTAGCATCAGATTGGAAGAAGGTGGAGAGGTTAACATGCACTATATTAAGGAACTAGTGCACACAAGGACCATCACACTGCATTACTACTCTACAGAGGTGCAAAATGCAAAAAAAAATCACAAAGTTTTTTTCTCAAGAGAAATTTGTCTTTTGGTGTGAAGGCTTGATCCAATTCCCTAACGTTCATTTTGAGTTGGGGGGGGTTGTTCTCATGTGTTTTTCCCCATTTCCTTAGTCTATTTAGTAATTACTTTTTCATTATTATTGTATGGGTGACCTTCAGTCTCAGTTGTCGAGGCCTAGGTTGTCCAAGTTTGGATTAAGGGGGGGGCGTTAGGATTATTTAATAATCCTCTCTTGTCCACCATAGTCTTTTATCATTTTCCTATCTTAGGATGATATTATCACTTTCATTAGTGCATGCGGATGTTATCTAGGGCCCACCATCCATTTGATGCACGCTCATGCATCAGATTAGGAGCTCCAGAGACCAATCCCTATATTTTAGGATCCAACTCTAAGGTACAGGAGTTCCAGCTTCAGTTCACCCTAGTCAGTGTTGAGTCATGCTCTGATGAGCCATCTTTAGTTCACTCTCAGCCAGATAAGTGCCTCATTTGCATGATTTGAGGAATAAGGTGCCTTTGCTCACCTACCATGGTCTGTTAACTGACTATTCACTGTTTCTGTTGTGTGGAGTTGCACTAGTGAGACTTTAGTGGTGATTTTCCCAAAGTTAGTCATGTTTGGAGTCAGTGATTCAAATCACTCCTAGAGGATTCAAATATTCTTCATTGTATTATGGATGTATTACATACATATTAATTATTATTGTAATCCAGTTTAAGTTGTCAAACTTGTGCCTCGTCTGATTAATTTCACTATGCATGTTTATCAATTCTAACATTGTAATTCATTCTCCTTCATACTTCTTTCACAATAAGATTCAATTCATCCTGAAGATCTTATGGAATTTATAAATTTACACTTTCTAGAATTCTCCATCCCCTCTAATCACATTTCCTCACAGGGGCATATCTCTCCTCAATATAAGCTTCCCACCTTTCTCGATGCCCCTTTCGATCCTCCTCTGCATTAACCTATCCCTTTGGCATCCCCTTCTAATACGAAAGAATATCCTCCCGTGCAAAAGAAAACCAGAGGCAGAAAAAAGAGACATCATTATATAAGGAAGTTGGCAGACAAGCTAAAGATTGTGGTCAATCCACAAATTACACAAGAGAATATCCTATATTACACTGAGAAGGATGACCTAAAAATATGGGTGCATCATACCTGGGCACATATTCTAGGTTACGATCCTTTGGTTCATGCAGGTGCTAGAGGTTATATCACCTTCATATTCGACAAACTTGAGGATCATCATACCATGATGGAGGGTGCTTGGTTCTAGAGAAATGTTGCACTAACACTTCAGATGGCATGCTGGTTTTGATCCTATTCGGGAGCAAATTAATAAACTAATGTTATGGGTAAAATTGCCCTATATACTTATTGAATATTGGGATGATATAATTATCAAATCCATTTGGGATCACCTAGCTACTTTTCTTCGAGTGGTGTTGGAAACAACACAAAAATCTATAGCTTTTGTTGCCTAAACCTGTGTAGAGATGGGCATAGCTCAAGGTTTTCCAAATGCAATTCTTGAAGCAGGCGACCAGTCATTTATGTAAATCTTGGACTATAAGAATGTTCCCTTTTGTTGTACCCATTATTGTTCTCATGGACACTTAAAGATTTATTTCCCTCTACGGTAGTATGATGGGGACATTGGGGGATCTCACTTGGTTATGAGCCCTTCGAATTTTAGTGGTGAATGTTTATCCCCTACTTGCAATAAATCCAACACGTCTATGGATGTTGAGCTTCCTGATGTTGCTCAACAAGAACTTATGAAGGTTTATAAAGAATTTGTAGAGGTCACTACATTCCTAAATAGGAATATTCAAGACCTTGAACCTCTGATTATTGGCTTGCAGGATAAGCCTATTGATCATGTCTCTTTGCTAGGGATTGACCCCATTTTAGTCACATCATGACTGGAGTCCTCTCTACAAACGCTTCCTAGTCCTATCATTGATCTTTTAATCATTGAAGAACTCTCTACACCTATTCAAGTAGCGGCTTCCTCTCAATGTTCTCTCAATGCTCCTTCATCAAGGAGGTATGCAACTAGGTCTCAGGCAAAGGTTCTTGGCGAGAAATCCAGTGGAATACATCAATATCAACAAGGTATTCCATACTCGAATAGGGGAAAAAAAAAATTTCCCCTATAGTGGGGTTGAGAAGGAAATTTCTTCTAGACAAAAATCAACAATTCAAGGGGGGCTTATGAAAGCAACCTAATTAAGGGTTAAAAAATGAAGATCTTCTTCCACAATGTTGGAGGGATTGGGATCCCCTCAAAACAAATATCCCTAAATCGGTTGAGAAAGTTGCATCCACCTTTGGTTCTTTTCATTCAAGAAACAATGTGTTCTAGGGAAAATGCTTTAAAGATTCTTAAAAAATGTCTTCTTAATTGGTTTTTTCTTTCGGTCAATGCTTGTGGTAACTCTGGTGGGATTGCATTGGGATGGTCTAACTCCCTCACTCTTTAATCTTTGGTGAGTTCGAACCACTACATCCTAGCCTCAGTTTTTTCAAAACACTTGAATATCATTGTTAACTTGTTCAATATCTATGCCCCTTCACATGAGAGGAAATCTTTTTGGGATAGCCTTTTTGATAGTGAGCTCTTATCCCACCCAAACCTTGTTTTAGGAGGATATTTGCATCTTACCCTCTTTGGTAGCGAACAGTGGGGTTCAAAAGCTAGGAAGGATTCGTTGGATGATTACTTTATACATCATGTTGATAATATGTTGCTAGTTAAAGTGGAGCCTGAGTCTAATGCACCAACATGGTCAAATAATCGTACTGGTGACAACTTGATCTCAAAACGCCTAGATCATTTTCTGCTTTGTGAGAACCTACTTCTTGATGTCACCACCTATAGAGCTTTTATCTTAAAAGTGTCTTACTCATCACTTTCCAATCCTACTTGAGTTGGCTTAGAACTCTTATAAACCTCCTCCCCCCTTTAAGTTCAATCCCCATTGGCTATCATATGAATATTTCATATCTATAGTTTTAGAAAATTGGAAGCTCTTTGATTTGAGCACTTCAATACATGCAATGGAAGCTTTTTTAGAATAATTTAAATAAAACCAAGCCACTGATTAAACATTGGGTGAAAATAAATTTTGTTGAATCGAATGAGAACCTAGTTATTATTGAGTCAAAAATTGCTGAGAAATTGGAGATCTACAACTCTGGAACTTTATCATAGGGGAAATAGGTGGAATTGCACTCATTGGAAGGTGAAAAGGCACGGATATTGTCTTGGAAAGAGGGAAAATGGAGAATGAAGAGTTGGGATATTTGGTTGTTGGAGGGTGATAACAACACAACATTATAGCCCCAAGAGTTAGCTCAATCGGTCGAGTACTCGTAGTTAGGCCTCCCAGCATGTGAGGTCGCGGGATCCATTCTCATCGACTCTCTTGGGGTTNCCTCGGGTGTGAGGCCCCTTCGGGTGGGTCCGCCAGAAATTATTTCGTGGATGTAGCGGTCGGCCAAGCCGATTAGTGAACCACATGAAAGAAAAAACAACAACAACAACAACAACAACAACAACACAACATTTCTTCACGGGTATACAAAGAGAAATAGGTGGAATTGCATTCATTAGAAGGTGAAAAGGCACGGATATTGTCTTGGCAAGAGGAAAAATGGAGAATGAAGAGTTGGGATATTTGGTTCTTGGAGGATGATAACAACACAATATTTTTTCAGGTCTACAAAAGGAAGAAAAGATTTAAACACTATTTATAATGTTCGGAATCAAGTAAGGATCCATCCATTTCAAAATTGCTTTTTGGACATTATCTGCTCCACCGAAAGCAAAACATTTCTTCTGCTTGGCATTAAAGAATAAACAGCTCATCTAGGATAATCTAGAGAAGAGGGGCATTGAGGACCCTAGAATGTGTTTTCTTTGTAGAGTATCATATGAATCTATTGGCCATCTGCTATTACATTGTTATTTTATTGATTTAAATATTATATTATTAATATATTTGCCTTGCAGGCTGTTGGATATACTCTTCTAACGCTCTGAAGAAAAATCCTATTAGGATAGTACAGTATTTGTCAGTTGATCGTTCAGTACCATTTGGATTTTGTGATGGCTCTTCTCAAGATAATCTGGGCAGAAGCAGAGATGAAAGATGCACCAATTTCATGGGTCTACATTTTTCTTTTAAGCGTGGAACAGGGCACCATTCCAATAATTTTGTTGAGCTCATGAGCCCGATTACAATTCTCACTCTTGCACTGGAAAATGATATCTCAACTATCAATATTTTCTCAACCGACTCTTTATTAGTTGTAAATTGGCTCTTAGAGAAGGATCGCTGCTCAAATATTAGACTACGATCTTTACTGAGTAGAGGCCTTGAACTAAAATCCAGGTTCACAAGGTGCTCTCTGGTACATATTTTCAGAGAACATAACATATCAACTATCAATATTCTCAACCGACTCTTTATTGGTTGTAAATTGGCTCTTAGAGAAGGATCACTGCTCAAATATTAGACTACAATCTTTATTGAGTAGAGGCCTTGAACTAAAATCCAGGTTCACAAGGTGCTCTCTGGTACATATTTTCAGAGAACATAACACTATTGCAGGTAAGTTGGCAAAGGAGACTATCTTGCTTGAGGAAGGTCAGATTCAGGTCCAAAATTCGATGCTCCCAGTTGGTCCATCAATTGGGCTTAATTCATTGATGGATCATGCCCTATAGAGATATTGTGTTAATTTCCTTTTTTAATTTAGCATTTCATGTTCTATCGAACTGTTCGCATAAGCATATTGAATGCGCCTCAATCGTTGCCCTTCTCCAAATGGTGTCAGAGTTTCACATCACTGAAACTTCATTCAATTTACTGAGAACGCCATTTGTGAAGATTGTCGCTCAGGATATGGTTTCTGTGTTTATAATGTTGCAATGACTCGATCATGCGTTTGAATACGGTTCACAGAATGGATCTCCCCGTGAGAATATCGAAATGCATTCATTTTTAGGGGATTCGATATCGTTCGGAACACATTGATTTTAGTGAGGTCTTTACACATAATAAAGAGGTCTCCGCCACCCCGCTATTCACAAACCCTAAAATGTTAATTATAGGATAATATAATTAATATATAGTTTTGATTTAACATAAACTAATTTAGCATTTAATATAGCTAAATTCATAGCCTAGGACTTGAAATATGGGTTTCTATATGAATAACCATTTAACATTGCTAAATTCTTAATTCAGGACTCAAAATTTGGGTTTTTTATATGAAAACCATTTAATATTTAACATAGCTAAATCTTTAACTTAATGGATTAAAAATTTATGAATATATACACATATATATGATATAATAATAATTTAAAAAATCGCATATATATATTTACACACTAGACCAAAGGCTTAAGCACATACTATCAACAGAACTTTAAGACATGAGGAAAGACAAAAAGATCATCCCAAACATAATAAGTAGAGCTAACAAATGGAATAACAATTACCCACATGTATTTTACTTCTACAATATAGAAAAGGAAAATGTAAATTCAATTAGGCTTTGTGCATGAATTTCAATGACTAAAGATTATTATTACATCGGTTTACATATCATTATTATATTGGTTTTGTACAGTAATTTCAATGGTCATTAACCTTAATGTCACTTTTTTGCATCCACATATAAAGTGATTCACTACTTAAAAAAAAGATTAATCTCAAGTTCTAACGATTGAACAATAGCATAAAATCAAAGATCAATCGATTTTCACTAATTATTGCCATTAGTTAGGACTTAGTTATGAAAAACATCAACTATATGTAACGCAAATAACTAGATCTCTATGTACCAACATAGCTCTATCTTAAAGGCAAATCTATCAAGCATCGAGAGGCATCCAATTTCTCGAGGTGTTATTTTTTTTATTGATATTTTATTTGGTTTTATGAGCATATATGGATTTTTTTATTGATTTTTATTCGGTTTTCTTTTTTATCTTGTAAACTAACATAAAAAATTAATTATTTTTTATTTTTTGTACATAACGTTAGTTTGTTACATGTAACGTTACACATCTCCCCCATACTTGGTTGTAAGCACCTTGCTACTCTCGATGCAATTACCTTCATACATTGATTGCATTTATTTCCTTTTAGTGATTATAGATCCTTAACACATTGGTTTCACTTTTAGTGATTATAGATCCTTATTAAATTGGTTTCAATTTTGATGACTATAGATCTTTGTTACATTGGTTTCACTAACCCTCCTCAATATTACATTAGTTTCATGCATTAATATCAATATCTAATACTTGGCATTTTCACATTGGTTTCTTGCATTGATTTCACTAAGTAAGCCTTATCACTATTATATTCGTTTTGTGCATTGATTTCAATGACTAAAAATTAATATTACATCAGTTTTGTGCATTAATTTCAATGATTGAACCTTAATGTCATTCTGGCATCCACATAGAAAGAGAAGCACTAAAAACAAATATTAACTTTGAATTACAGCAATTGAACCAGATGAATTCGAGGATCAATCTAACCTCACCAATCATTCATTAGAAATTCATCATGAAGAACTTTGGACTCATCGACCATAACGAAATTAAGAACCCATAAGTGCCATGGATTGACATTAGAAAAAACAACTATTAATATTGGAAAGGGTGGCAAGGTCTCACTTTTACTGCAAAATCCAAGTTAACTCTTTGAATGGTCCTCGATTTAAACCACTATTTTCATATGATCAATATGACTAAATAGGAAAGTGTGCATGTGTGTCTAAGAAAAAAGACAAAGACAGATTGAGATTAATTTATAGGTTATTCTATATCTTCCATACACATTGTTATTACTAATTTATCTTTATAATCATTCAATTTTTTATGTTCTATTTCATTTTTTATCAAAAAAACAAATTATAGATGATATTTAGTAAATTTCAAAGCATATCTAAAAGTCATGCATATGTACATAATAATGATCATCCAAAGTTCTTATGCATCAACCCCCAATTGCAACTAACATAGATCCATCTAAATTCCAGATCTGCCATGCACCAAGAGGAATCGACTCCCTTCAAGTGAGAACCTCTCATAAAATTTTGCACCTCTAGGGATTTGATCCCTCTCAACACATGGTATATCCAGTGTATAAATGGATCTATGTCCGTATACATACTTTACCTTACCTTACTCTTCACACATAATTACTAATAGAAAAATTATTGTAAGAATAACATGTGACAAAGTTACCAATGTAATTGTAATATCCAAACTTCATGCCAAATTTACTGGGAAGCATAGCTTCACAATTGAAGGCAATACAAAAGGCTCAATCAAAATCACCAAAGATCAAGTTAGAAATGTATTAAACAGGCATAATTATATAATTAGATAAATAAAATGGGGCATACCAACAACAATACAAATAGTATCATAATAATAGTTTAGATAAAAAAAAGTGGAAGCAAAAATGGGAACAGGATGTTCTAATAGTTGAGTAGCCTATATGGGAATGATAATGTTAAGGTGACATATTATAAAAATCCATTAATCACATGATCAAGACCAAAAAATAAGGTGTTTTTTAAAGTCAATTCACTAATTGAAATTTATTTATCCATTTAGGATTAAAACTACCAAGAATCAAAAAATCAAAAATACAATTGAAATACAAGACATTTTTACAACCATAGCTATAACATAGCATACTTGCTTCATTTCTTAATATGCTTTATCAACCAACATAAAATAAATAAATAAACAAATATATGTAAACATCTACAATATCTCTCTTGATTTTCTCCTATCAATGTATCTATGTTTATATACTGTGTATTTCTCACTTTATACTCAAAAGATCTTAAATATCTCTCTTGATTTTCTCCAACATATCTGTTTATATTTGTGTGTTTTTCTTACCTTATACTTTAAATATCTTACCATATATTTATATACTTTCTGTTTTGCTCACCTTATACTTTAAAGATCTCAAATATCTATCTTGATTTTCCCCTATCAATATATCTACCTTAATACCCTTTATGTTTTTTTTACCTACATATACTTTGTTTTTTTAACTTTATAAGAGCTTACCATATACTTAGACGATCTTAATTGATCTTACCCTATACTTACAAGATCTTGAATTAAGAAATATCTACGTTCATATGCCTTGTGACTCAAGAAATTGAATTAAGATGTATTTATGTTTATATGAATTTGAATTAAAATATATTTATGTTTATATACTTTATTTGTGTGTCTTACTTTGTGCTTAAAAGATTTTATTTAAGAACTTGAATTAAAATATACTTGTTTATATGCCTTAGAAGAACCTTAAAAAGATGCAGGAAGAGAATAGGAGGAGAATATTCTATGTTTAAAATATTTTCAATTAAAATGTATTTATGTTTGTAAATTTTATATTTATGTATTCTATGTTTAAAAGTAAGTAAGATGTATTTATTATTTAAAAGATCTTAAAATAAAATGTATCTATGTTTGTGTATTTCCTATTTGTGTAGTTCATTTGTTAGTCGATATATGAACACTGAAAAGAGATCAATCAATCATTTATGTTGATAAATAAACAAAAATTTCTAAGCATTTCTTGATGCTCCAAGAAACTAATTGATACAATTTTATAATTGGTTATTTTTATGTATATAAATAATTGTGAATAATTATTTAATTTTAGTAAATGGATTCTTATTATATTTTTAGTTTTTTTTAATATTTTGTATTGGGTTTAAATTTCAGCCAAAACCACAGCGTTGAGAGATCGATAAATAACATTAAAAATATTGTCACTTCTAAGTTTAAGGAGAAAATGTGGTGTGAGAAAGATTTAGAAAATAAAAGAAAATTACAATATTACAAGGAATGTGGTGTGAGAAAGATTTAGAGAATAAAAGAAAATTAAGATATTATAAATAAGTCATCAACCCTAACTCTAAAATATCAAAAGTATCTCTCGGTTTTAACTAGCTCAAAGAAAAAAATAATAAAAAAATTAATATAACCAAGATTCATAGTGAAACTGGTCGTTGGACAGTTCCTAAAACACTATGGGTAAAATTATTTAATTTTAGTAAATGGATTCTTATTATATTTTTAGTTTTTTTTAATATTTTGTATTGGGTTTAAATTTCAGCCAAAACCACAGCGTTGGGAGATCGACGAAAATGTTGCATTGCAAAATACAAATAACATTAAAAATATTGTCGCTTCTAAGTTTAAGGAGAAAATGTGGTGTGAGAAAGATTTAGAAAATAAAAGAAAATTACGATATTATAAGGAATGTGGTAAGAGAAAGATTTAGAGAATAAAAGAAAATTACGATATTATAAGGAATGTGGTGTGAGAAAGATTTAGAGAATAAAAGAAAATTAAGATATTATAAAGAAGTCATCAACCCTAACTCTAAAAAATCAAAAGTATCTCTCAGTTTTAACTAGCTCAAAGAAAAAAATTAATATAACCAAGATAAGATCGAACGCTCATGAGCTTCATAGTGAAACTGGTCGTTGAGCAGTTCCTAAAACACCATCAGTTAAAAGAATCTACCATCTCTGTGAGAATATGAACATTGAGTATGAAAAACACTTCCTCTTAGATTGTCCTGCGTACACCCACATTAGATCTCAGTTCCATAATCTCTGTTGTAATTCTGACCTTCCTAGCCTTTTAACTTGACAAAATTATAGTGAGCTCAAGACGTTTTCTCTCCAAGCTCTTTGAGCATAGAAATACAATTTTAAAACAAACTAAATAATGCATTTCTTTGGGTCCAATAGATCAAAGTTTAGTCTAAGTGGACATTAATCATCATCATCATCATCATCAATAAAGTTGCGAACTAAAGTTATGAACGTCGAACAATGGTTGGTTACAGGTATGCACACTCTCAACATAAAGATGTAACCCACCCACACATAATGAATCTGCACACTCTCAACATAAAGATGTAACCCACCCACACATAATGAATCTTAAAAAGCTATCACAAAAATTTATGGCTAGAATTATGCAATATGTTATGGAAAATGTTTTGTAAAACTAATACTTCATAACCATCACCATCGAATGTGCTGTCTACAAACAAAAGAAAAATAAATATATATATATTTAGACAGCACACCGTAATATCGTAATATATATATATATATACTGTCTACAAATATATATTACGGTACACAGCACACCGTAATATCGTAATATATAATATATACTGTCTACAAATATATATATATATTTCGGAGAATATATATATATATATATATATATTACAGAGATTGCTTTCTTTAGTTTTGTATATATCCTGTATATCCTTTCCTGCATATGTTATGTAATGTTATGTATATATCCCGAATATCCTTTCCATGCATAAATATCCTGTACTGTCATTCGTAAAATGGATATAATGCAATATTATGGACAAATGTTTTGTAAAATTGATACTTTATAACCATCACCATCGAATGTGCTGTCTACAAAAAAAAAAATATATATATATATATATATATATATATATTACGGAGATTGCTTTCTTTAGTTTTGTATATATCCTGTATATCCTTTCCTGCATATGTGATGTAATGTTATGTATATATCCTTTCCATGCATCAATATCCTGTATATATCCTTTTATAAGAATCATTGTCTTTGGGTATATGCGATGCAATGCAAAGCAATATATGAATCATTGTCTTTGGGTATATGAAATGCAAAGCAATATATGTGCATCTTCAGATAGAAAAAAAATCAGACTGAAAAAAAGAAATCAGTTTGATTGCAAAACGCCTTTTCATGGTATATGCATATCTTCAAGCTTTAAAATTACCAAAGATTGGGAGACCAGTTACAGGAGTTTGGGTAAAAATATAACAATTCCTATCATTCATGATCTGAACATGCAACTAAATAACTTGAAACCTAAAAAGGAAATAAGACAATTCCATAAGAGAATAGAACATTGTAACTTTAAACTGATTTAACGCATTAGATTATCATTGCCCCAAGAAACTGAGATGAAAATTTCTCAAAAATTATTTACGAACCAACTCGGGCTCATCATATTTTTCCACTGGATATTTCCAGTGTCACTAAAAATGCAATGCCAGTAAACGCTTCTGCTACCAAAGCTGGTTTCTTTAACCCAAAAAACGGCAAGGATGTCCTATCACATCATAAACTAAGGAGCAATACATTGTTAAACATGATTAACACACAACAGTAAGACCTCTGCAAACATGAGAGCTAGGTCCAATTACATGGATTCATAATGAAAAAGTGGGATATTGAAAAACATCAATCAGTAAATTCCCGGCATGAAAGGCTAATCCAGCAAAAACCAAACCAAGTTACTCAAAAATCTACACTTTGAACTGATAGTTGAGCTAAATATAACCTCTGAACAGTGAAGCCAGCCAATTCAAGAGAGTTTGACACCGTCGAGTCACCAGGCACAAAGCACTTCAACATTTGCTCTAATTCAGGTGACCAGACACTTCAAGGTGAAATCCTTGCTCTCAACTGAGATTAATATCAACCAAGGTTTGACAAGCACATTTCAATGTTCCGAGACCAATTTCTTCACTAAATTTGTATAAATAACCCTTTCATTACGTGGTGATTTGTTACTCTCAAAAAGAGCACATGACACGAGCTCCTGAAACCCACAAAGACAAACAAGCTAAATATGCATTGAAATAGCAGGGTAGTTTGAATAACACAATGAACAGTTGAATAGCACACACGCATAAACATACCTTCACATTTTTGTGTGAAAGGAATTTCCCCAAATTATGTAAAATTATACGCAAATCTTCTACCTGTATAACAAAAGATATTAATAAATCCATCGGAAGGAAATCAATAATTAAGTTTAAAAAGGGGAAGGAAATCAATAATTAAGTTTAAAAAGGGTTAATGTTATCCGCAAATCATCTACCTGTACAACAAAAAATATTAATAAATCCATCGGACGGAAAACATTAATTAAGTTTAAAAAAAAGGGGTCTTCCAATCATACCTTGATGTAACCAACTCTGTTACGATCAAAATATCGATATGCCTGGAAATCAATGCAAAGATTAAAATTAGGAACCTCATATGAGTGAATAAAAGCATCAGAAAAATGCATCAAAAAATGCGACAGCCAACCTTCAATAGTTCCTTATCAATTATTGTTTTCTGAACGACAGTTTCTGGCTTGATATCCTTGTCCACTTTCTGGTCTTTATTTTTGTCCTGCATTATGCCCCAATTCAAACGTGTTCGAACAGTAAATTATATTAGAGCTTGACAAAATAAATTATAGCAAGAAAAAAAACCGAAGGCATTTCAAACAGTGAGTATAAAAATACAATTCAACTAAAACGTTACCTCCTGTGGTGATTCCTTTGGAACTGAAACATCTTCCATTTCAACATCAGCATCTTTTCCATCCTCCTTTTCATTCTTCTCACTCGAGCTCTTTTTGTTTTCCTGCACATCTTTATGAGATGGTGACCCTTCCCCATTTGGTAAAGGTTCACCTGCTTCTACCTCCATAGCTTCTGCTTCCTCTTCTTCTGGCTCCTCTTCATCTGCCAGCTCCTCCGCTTCCTTTTCCTCTTCCTCCTCTTCCTCCTCCTCCTCCTCTTCCTCCTCTTCCTCTGGATCCTCCTCGGCCTCTTCCTCTTCTTCAGGCTCCTCTTCTTCTGCCTCTTGCTCCTCCATCTCCTCACCCTTCTCATCCTCCTCAACCTTCTCTTCCACTTTCTCATCTTTAGTGTCACCCTTCACTTCCACTTTCTCATCCTTAGTTTTCTCGTCCTTCTCATCAACTTTCTTGCCCTTGTCACTCTTCTGTTCTTTCTCGATCTTCTCAGTCTTCACATCCTTAATGTCACCCTTCTCCTCGATCTTCTCATCCTTCTCATCACCTTCCTCGCCCTTCTCCTTCTTGCTCTCATCCTTCTCATCTTTTACATGTTTGGAACTAGTATTGTCACCCTTTGTGTTCCCGTTGGATGTTTTCTTATCAGAAAGCTTTGACCGTTTTAGTGTTGATTGGCCTTCATCCTCTTCTTTCTCTTTTTTATCCTCACGCAGCCTCTTTCGATTTTCGGTTCTTTTGATTGATATTTGTCGCAAAGCCTTCATGTCAAACAGTGGTTGAGGATCAGTACACAGTCAATGGATAATTTTACTTAGTTGAAAACATAACAGCAATCAATCAGAGTATCAAATGTTACAAATTTTTCCTAGAACATTAAGATCTCACCTCTAGAGATGCCAGAATCTGACTTCCCATTTGATATTGGAGCATTTCTTGAAAAACCTCAGCAAACAGAGAGAGCTGCAATGAAGAAAATATTTTTTGATAAGCTGTCAAGTAAACACAATTCCTTGGAAGACCTTAGCAAAAAAAAATAACATGGAACAATACTTGATTTGCTGCAACTAAATACACAAAATACCTAGAAAGCACACAACCATTAAAAAATAGAACGCAACACACCTCAAATGTAACATCTTCGCAGTCCTTTTCATTGTAATCTAGAAGACCATCAAGAGATAATGCCATTGAACGAATCTGAAAAATAGAATACATAATGCACAAAACAATATTTCAGTAAGTTAAATTATGTATATAATGATCCAATGAGGCAATTCCCATACATATCTACATTGTTTAATGCAGCCATTACCCTAAACATCTATCTGATTAGGCTTGTAATTGCAACCGTCATCTTACAGTCCACTGAGACCAAACTACAATTAAGAGACCCATCAAATAAAATTGTAGTAGAACAATTACATCAGTTGACAATAAAATAGTTAGTAAGAAAATATTGCATAATATGGATTCAGTACGACAGATGCCTGAAAATGCCGGCATATTCATGTGTCCATGTGACAATGCTGAACTGTATCCGCTTAGAAAATGTTTTCATCAACAGGTTGGATATGTTATTGCCATTCAATGTGTGTTCAAACAAGTATCAATGTGTGTTCAAACAAGTACTCTAGGTATATTTTCATAAATGGTTACTTTGGTTATAATTCATTAACAATGTTGACCTAAACATTTCAGTTAATCTGTGATAGAAAAGAGGCTTACAAGAATAATCATGACATGCAGACTATGCAACATGGAAGCTAACCACTTATGACAGATAGTATACAGACGATTTGCTTGCACTTACCTTAGAGTCTTTGTTGCATTTTGTAGTAAGAAAATATCCTGGATATGGTGGTACTTCATCAACCTTTTCCTTTTTTCCTTTAGAAGATTTCCCTTTAGTGTCAGCAACATCCTTAGAATCTTTATCTTTACTCTCTGCCCTTCTATCATCCTTCTTGGCCCTATCATCCCCATCCTTAGCTTCATCATGCTTCTTCTCATCTTTCATTTCTTCTGTCTTCCCATCTTTCTTTTCCTCCTTTTCCTTCTCTTTCTTTTTCTCATTTTTACTTTCTTCCTCTTTCTTTTTATCCACCTTTTCTTCACTCTCCTTTTCATCTTTCTTCGTCTCATCTTTCTTCTTGTCGGTATCTTTCTTCTCATCTTTCTTCTTCTCTGTTTTCTTATCTTCAGTGATCTTCTCGTCTTTCTTCTTCTCTGCTTTCTTATCTTCAGTGATCTTCCCATCTTTCTTCTTCTCTGCTTTCTTCTCTTCAGTGATCTTCTCCTCTTTCTTCTTCTCTGTTTTCTTACCTTCAGTCATCTTCTCATCTTTCTTCTTCTCTGCTTTCTTATCTTCAGTGATCTTCTCATCTTTCTTCTTCTCTGCTTTCTTATCTTCAGTGATTTTCTCATCTTTCTTCTTCTTCTCTGCTTTCTTAACCTCAGTGATCTTCTCATCTTTTTTCTTCTCTACTTTCTTTTCCTCCACATCCTTCTGATTTTTCTTCTTGTCTGATTTCTTTTCCTCGATGACCTTCTCATCTTTCTTCTTCTCTGTTTTTTTTTCCTCAGTCACCTTCTTCTCATCTTTCTTTTTTTCTGCTTTCTTTTCCTCAGTCACCTTCTTTTCATCCTTTTTCTCTACTTTTTTTACTTCCTTCTCTTTGTTTTCATCTTTCTTCTCTATTTCCTTGTTATCAGTATCCTCCTTTTTCTCATCCTTTGAGTTTTTATCTTTATCTTTCTTGTCTTCCTTTTCTTTCTTAGCTTTATCTGCTGAATTGATCTCCTTTTCTTCTTTGGAGCCTGAGTTCCCTGCAAAGAACAAAATAATTGAGTTTCCAACATTGAAGGAAGTGAACACAGCCTAAAATTAAGCAAAACCAAAAGTACAGAAATTTTATCTGCCATTTTAGCTCACCTTGATTGACATCCTTCTTATCACTGGCCTTTTCTTTCTGCCAACAAAAGCATCACTCATCACAATAAGAAAAAAACTTGTCATTTGATGGTAGAAACAAGCTACATGATTTTAAAAGGATGCAATACAAACCTTCTCCTTTGCAGCAGCTGCACGCTCTCTCTCAGCCTTTTTGTGATCTAAATACTGGACCTTCCAGCTCTCCAAAGAAGGAAGACATGTAGATAAGTCCGGAAGAAAAATAACAGTGATTTCTCTGTGGCTTGGACGGCCATCTTTACCTATTCTCTCATAGTGCACCTGCATTAAAACAATAGCAGTCCCTATCAAATACTTCCAAAATATGCTCAATATAAACTACACATCACTATACACACGTCTATCACAGCATCATCTGTTACAGCTAGACAAAAAATTCACAACAAACAAGAACTGAAGCAATCAATTCAGCACTCAACATACATTGGACAGTTATCATGTCAAGGAGTAAGAAAGAAGCCATTACACAAAGAATAAAAATACCTAAAAGAGTGGCATATTTAATGAAAAATGAAAGCATGAAGGGAGCAAACCAAGGAAGCAATAAACACCAGAAAGCTAGTCAAAAAGAAATTCAGAAATCCAACAGATTTGTGTCTGTCGCAATTGTCTATCACAATGAATTCTGTGTACAGGCCACATTCTAAATAAAATTAAAAGCCAAGTTTTTTCATCCATGTAGCAAAGCAAAAACTCCCAAGAAGAGAAATTCTACCGAACATCTTACCGAGAATAGAAAGACCGAGTCAAAAGAATGTATGAAAAAAAGAGTAATCCATAATACCTCGACAAAACGATTCCAGCGCTTGCAGTTTGATAGATCAAGTTGTGTGGCTTCCTTGAAGCATCTGAAACAGCAGAAACTAAATGTATGAGGTCTGCTGCAGCAGTTAAAAGTCACAACAAATATTAAGAAACAAATTAACCACTCACCTTACAGCTGTACGAATTAGAGCAGATTGATCAGTAGCTGGGTCACTACCATCTAAAACTCTGTCCCATGCCCCTCCAGCTGTTAAAAACGTGTGCTCTTTACGAAGAACAGCAAATCTAAGAGCATTATGAATGTGTAGGGATCTATCCTCTGGACCTTTCTCTGAAACCAACTCTGCTATAGCATTTTCACTCATTCCACTCATTAGAATGACCTGCAAAACATCACATGCAAGGTAGTACAAAATAAATCAGCCAGTATAAATGACACCATAAGTTCATTTACAGCAAGGTGTGATTTACTTGTACTTTACACTCATTAGAGGAAGAGACTAAACAAGTAGATCAAATCACTCAGAAGATGATATCCTATATAACACTTTTATCACTCAGGTGTGTCTCCTTCTAACAGGACTTAAAGAGCAGAATAAACTTTGGATCATTCTTCTTTGCACGCCTTCGCCAACAACCGCGCCCACCACCAACAGCAAAACAGGAAGATATCGGTGCACTTTATGCATTTTGTAAACATGGTGTATATGAATGCTATGTTGTGCTTCTAAAAGAGTAAATTGCGCAGCTGCTGTCATCACGAACAGTAATTCGATATGATAAGCTGAAGGGGGGCCCTCAAACCTCTGCAGGAGGATCACGCAAGAAACTCCACCTAAAATTCTAAAAATATACTATAGTCCAAAATGATCATAGAAGCTCCGAAGACGTTTGCTGATGCAACACCGAAAAGTCGCCTCATCTTGACAGATTACCTTCGAATTCCAAATCGTGCCTTCCTTCTCCAGTTGCATGCCTCCTCCTTCTTTGTCAGGCAACTTTGATGAAGACTCCTTTGGAACGCTCTCATCCTCTACTACAGCATCATGCTCAAAGCTGTTGCATCCCATTTCAGATCAAGAGTTTATAACAGTTATTCAATCAGTTTTCACAATTTTGTGATGTGCAAGTTTTAAAAACCATTTAGTGAGGCTTTAAATGACCTAACCAGTTTCAATATTAACTCAGCAAAAGTAAAGCATATAAAAACAAATCACAACTCTATAGGCCACTCGGGTTCTCACAGCTCCAACAGAATTTTGGCCAATCTCCTATCAACATCAAACCAGCACGGCAGCAGCATATCCCAGATACCTTAATACATCTAGACTGATTGCAACTTAAAAAAAATACTACACAATTGTAGCATCTTAAAATACGTAAGGTTAAAAATAAAATACCTGACAGGGGTTGTTAGCGAAATATCAAGTTCTTCCTTTAACCAGTTCACAACAAGCTGCAAATATGCCAGAGATTTTAAGCCATCAATGGAAGTACTCAAAATGAAATAAAAACGAATCTTCCCAAATGACAAATACATCAAACAAATCGAGCAGACATGTCACCTTGGAAAACTCTGGAGCTACATAGAGCCTTGAGTAGCGTTTGCTAACAGATGGGAAATCCCTTTCAACTTCAACAAGACTGTGACGCTCAATCTGGCATTTCAGAAACAAACTTAAAATACTGAATACACTGACTAAAATAAGGGCAGCCCTATCATACATTAATCAAATACAGTGCATTGCATTTTTAAATAAAATGATTCTATCTAAATACTCATAAACAATTCATCATTTTGAAAATTGCCTAGTATGTCAAAAAAAATAGATCTCCTCTATGAAAATTAAAACAACATTATAATTCAGAACTCAGATTTACCTTGCAAATGTACTCTCTAATCGGGGATACACGCCTGCAAAATCATTACACAGGTAAACATCAAAATGCAAAGTAACATAGTCAACAGCAGCATCACCAATAAAAACAAATCAATTCACCTGCGCAAAGGCTCACGGCGAGGAGAAACTCTCCTAACAACTCGCTCACTTTTTCTCGGCAATGAAGGTTCTCTACGAACCCTAGGAGGAGGTCTAACAGGAGTACGTCTCCGAAGTTCACGTTCCCGTTGACGATCACGTTCTCTCTCACGCTCTCGCCGCTCCAATTCACGCTCTCGTCGCTCCAATTCACGCTCTCGTTCCCTCTCCCTTTCACGCTCTTTTCGCAAATCCTCCTCTCTCCTCTCATACTCATGTCGAAGCAAAGATCTGTCATCTCGCTGATCCTCAAAACGATTAGAACCAATGCTTGGATGATCTATCCGACTTCCAACACTGCCACCATAGCCTGCATCCCAAGAAGCACCACCAACAGGAACAGAGCCTTTGCCAGAGCTATAATCTCGTCCAGGTGGCAAGCTGACACCATAGACTGCATGATGCTCCCCCTGGCCATACATTAGATCTTCGAGCCCTCTTCCCCCAGTACCTCCACCAGCAGGACCTGCACCACGAGGCCCTAGCAAGCCCACATCTGCATCAAGCCTTGACGGAGGGTTCATTGCACTTCCCCTTCCAGGTAGATAATCAGCAGCCCTGCAAATGACACAAAAATGACACAAGATTAATAATAAGGAGTGTGTTATCTATTATAATAAATAAAATTTTAATATTTCAAGAAAAAGAAGAAAATCAGATGCATGCTGCCTTTTAAAAGGATGACAGATAGCTTTAAGGACAAGATTAGAATCTTCAAGTGAAAAAGGCCAACTTTTGCTATCAAACATGATAAAGACAGGGAGTTACCTTCCACCCGCATCTAGAGCAGTAGCAGTGGCGCCTTGTCTCAATGCAGCAACAGATTGCAGTTGCTGTGCTTGCAGTAACTGTTGTTGTCGAAGCAATAGAGCCTATATATTCACAGTAAAAGGCATAAAACTTAACACTGCATGTTAATTAATAAAAACATAAATAGTTTCATGACAACTGCATAAATCTGTACAATGGCAATGACAAGATTAAATATCAAATAACGACAATGACAAGTTTAAATATCAAATACCTGATCTTGTAAATCAGACTGCAGTAAATCCACCAAGCAGCACAGCAGATCAAAAACAAATCTTTCAGATTTCAACAAAGACACAATGTACTAAATAAAAAATGAGTGTTCCCAGACAATCTTAGAATATTCTGAATGCAAAGATGCAAAAGGTGTACCTGTCTAGGATGCCCAACACCCTCTGGATACCTCCTGGCTGCATCACTTTGAACGTCTCTACCAAGGTAAGCACTCTGATTTAGACCATATTGGCCCCTGTCTGAAGATGCATAATCAGAAGCCTTTGTAGCATACCCACCAGCATACTGATCACCTTTTTGACTATATCCCCGTGGCGATAAGGAGCCATAATCATTAGCTTTAACACTCCCAAAACCTGTGCCTGAACCAGTAGATATATACTTCGAAGACTCTAGTCCATAGGCAGCTGAGGCATTAACTCCTGATGCACCCCCACCAAATGATCCACCAGCTCGAGAACCATATCCCTGAAAAGTTGAAGCAGACCCACCCTTCCCACTTGCTGCTGTGGGCTGTGAGAAGAGAGGTGTTTCACTGGTCAATATTGTTATGAAATTGATACTATACAGACAAATAAAATATCCACGGCGGAGTAAGGATAACTTTCATAAAACACTTGCATCAGTACATTGTTGATGACAAAACATATCCAAATAGAACATCGTACAGAATAGTTATAATACTTCCTAGCTCCATTAAACAACATAACATCCAAATTGTGACAATTCTATACAACATGCGCAATCAAAAGGCAAATTTTAATCCAGGGCAAGCCATAAAAATGCAATTAGAAGCAACAAGAGCATACCGACGGATAACGGAAGCAGATTGGCAAGTCGGTATTTTAAAACTATCCAAATATTTGAAATCTTCTATTAAAATGATGTCTTAGTTTTAGAAAAAAATGCATCTTCAAATTTACTTAAGAATGGAAATACAAATTATTGGAGGAATTACCTGTTGAGCACCACTTTGAGCTGAAGATCCATAAATAGAACCATATTGCCCACCATACTGAAGTGCCCCTGCTGATGTTCCACTACCACCGGTAGCAGCTGATGCCCCTGCAGAAGTACTCATGTAAGCACCAGGATCTGCTTGCTGACCACCTCGTGTCAAAGGGGCACGCTGCGATGGATGAGATACTCCACCAGAGCTAACTGACGCGTTGCCAGCATATGCAGATGCAGCCTGACAATATAAATTTTAAACATATTCAAGCATTTATCAGTTGCAATAAATAACGTGCACAAGCAAGAGTTCGCAAATCTTCAAGAATTAAAAGTGATTGTTATAACAGAGCCCCATTCATGTTGGTATGTTAAATGTCATCCAATAAATTCGTTCCTAAAATACTACCAATTCTAGGATGATTAAACAAGCACAAACAGTCTAACCTGTTGCCCATATGCTTGTTGATGTGTATATGCCTGTTGACCTGCTGATTGCTGTGCTGAAATTGCAGCAGAGTATCCCTGGGAATTTTTGCAAATAGCAGATTATCACAGATGAAAAACCTCCCAAGTAACTAGCTTATCATGACTATAAATTTTACACAAGTACATTATGCATGTTATATAAATATCAGATGGTGCTTATACAAAAGATATATACTACAGTGATATCTCCATGAGTCGAAAAAATATGATAATGGCCAACCTGATATTAAGGACAGGCTACTATTAAGAAAGGAAAGGAGAGACTACAACAACATAGAAACGAAAGGCCATAACAATACAGATAGCAAGATGAAAACAAACTCTTTCGAGTTCTGTCAAGAAAAGGAAATGAATACTGAATAGAGAGAGAAAAATTATCTTGAAACCACCCACAATTTACATTGCAAAAATAAGCGCGTGAGAGATATCAGCATATTCAATCTTTAATTGACAGTGGGATAGCGAGGGCAGTTCAATTCGAGTTGATGCGCAGAGAGCATCTGGGACCAGGTGCAAGTGCAGGATAATTTTAACAAAAGAACTCCCCTTATCGCAGCAGCCTAGTTGAACCTTTTTTCATCACGTAATTAATGGCTAACCCTTCAAACAGCAGAGCAGGGCAGAGAATGCAAGCTGAAAAATTTGATTCCACATCGCAATCCAGTGAATGCAAACCAAGGAAATTGATTTTCTGAGAACTGTATTAACCAATCTATAGGTTATTGGAACATCAACACGAATGGAACAAATAGGTCACTTCGACGGGAACTTTAAATACAACCAGTCCAGGACATGGTCTCGGGTTTTCATATTCCATTTGTCAACTAATTATTTTATACAATCATATGCACAAACAGTTACTCCAAAACTAAGAGGACGATAGCCTCCATGAAAAATTCATGAGTATTTTATACAATCATATGCACAAACAGTTACTCCAAAACTAAGAGGACGATAGCCTCCATGAAAAATTCATATCAAAACTGTAACTGCTCACATTCATTAAACCCAAATGGTAAAATCCTTTTGTTAAGGAGTTGTTAAGGAGTTTGATGAGATAGATAGCTATATTGGCATGGAATGAAACCCTCGACCAGAGATATGCCGCTTGGGTTTTTGAGTAATGCCTAAATCCTGGATATGCCGCTTGGGTTTTTTCTAACCACGAAATCCAGGGATATGCCACAAAGGTCATTTGGTCACCTTGAAATCCAGGAATAACCCACTCGGGCATTTTTAGTCACTATCCAGAAGGCATCATTTTGAGGAACCAAAAACCCACAAAGGTCAAAGGAAAGCTGTAGCATACTAGACCCTCAATCAACCAACGATGACGCCAGAACCCTAGAACGACTCTAATAACCTGGCCAGCAAAGGTCCCAAAAATCTTAAAACAGCCAACAACATTAAAATCCCTAATCGAGTGCCCAAACCCTAAATACATCTTATCATCAGATACTTTTCGACTGCAAACGAATGGGTCAGACTTCCAAAATCATGCAAAGGATTTGTTTAAACTAAACGCCAGAAGCAAGTCTCAAACCTTGACTTTATACTCTTAACGGGAACAAAACCCTTAAAATCCCTGAACCCCTTAATAACCCTGTACTCATAAAAGGAATGAGCAAGTGGAAGGTAAGAACCTGATGCCCAGCCTGTTGAGCGGACCTCGGATAGTTCCACTGATCCATCTCCTTCGTATTCTTCTTCGCTAACACCAGAAAGTACTACGCTATGAGAATGCCTAAGACCGCTGAGAAAAGATGTAGAAGGATGAAGAGCGGCGTGTGGCATCCATCGAATTACAGAATACGTGAATTGGATGTGTATATATATAGTGGATATTAAAAGAGGAAAGATTGTGAGGTGGGGCTTTAGGGTATTTTTGGAAGTTTGGATGATAAAAATTCTTGCTCTAGGGTTACTGCCCTTGATTTTGAGGGTAACCATTCTCGTCGTTACCGGAAAGGATATATTTTTTTAGCTCTAGGGTTACTGCCCTTGATTTTGAGGGTAACCATTCTCGTAGTTACTGGAAAGGAGTTTTTTTGGGTTTTTTTCAACATTGGATTAATGGATTTTATTATTTAATGATAATTTGGAAAATAATTTTAATTTTTAAATCAGATTTAAAGTTGGGGTTAGCTGAAGTGGTTGAGAGCTGTTGTTTATGCTAGCATAAGTTTTTTGGGTCAAATCTCGGATAGCCATGCCTGGACCTCACTCAATGTCCCAGAAGGTTAGTCTTTGGGTTTAAACCATGTTCCATCATTTAAAAAAAAGAAAAAAACTAAATTACCATAATGAAATTAAAAGAGAATGCGAGCCTCAAGTGAATAGTTTAAACTTTATAAATTAAATTTAATTAAAAATAAAAATAGAAGGGTAAAAGTGGAGGTTTATTGTAAAAGTATAACATGTTATGTGTTTTTAAAGGTTTATAAAAAAAATTAATATAGGAATGGGTAGCTTATTGGGATTACGTATGCTAGGTCAAGGTTCAAAATGTTCTAAGCTAGCCTAAGAGTATATTTCAATAGCTTACAAGCCAAATATACCAATAACTCATGACTTAGCAAAGGTTGAGACCCAAATATGGGGGTCTCAATCCAATAGGTGCCTACCTTTCTAACCTCATCACAACAAGCCATGTCTCATTGGGGTTTGATCCGAGTAGAGAGAGTGAAATTCACAACCTTTGGACCTCCAACTCGTTGACTTTAGAGATTTATAATAATAAAAATTACACAGGGAACTAGAGAGCCTCCTCGAATATATGCAACAACCTGCAAGCTACATATATCAAAAACTCGTATTCCATCCTAGGGCCGAGACGTCCAAAGAACATCGAGATCCGACTCAAAGGGGATGCCTACCATTTCAACCTCCTATGGGAGGCCAATATGAGCATCCCTACCCACCCTTTGAACTTATAACCTCGCCAAAGATAACATCAAAAATTTATCCATTCAATTTTTTAATGTATAAATGTTTATAGATTTATATTAAAAATTTAATCCAAAATAATATAAAGTTAGTGCCCATTTTAGGATGAGGACTCTCATTGATTGAAAAGCACCCATCATGTTAATATGAAACAAAAATAACATTCACAATGGGACCACATAAATACTATTCGTAGGATTTATAAAATGGATTTTTACCATTCACTTTTACTTAATGGAAAAATCACTATTAATAAAATTGTAAGCAAGTAAATTATGACAATTAAAAGATTGTCATTTGACTTCCTAAACCAGGGTGAGAATGTGAGTCTTTAATAAACACATTATCATATTTAAACATTAAATTTTACAAATTTAAAAATAATAAATAATAAATTATTAATAAGTAAACTATGACAATTAAAAGATTATTGTCCCTAATAAACGCTACCATTTGAGCATTGAACAAAACAAATTTAAATTTAACAAAAAATATTGTTTGAGCATTGGACTTAATAAATTTAAATTTAAAAAATTAAAAAATTATATATTATAGTTTATAATTGAAAAAGACATGTTAGGTAACTCACTGGGTTTTAATTTCTTTAAAAACATGAATAAGTAATAATTAGGGATCTAAACCAAAGGAATTGTAAAAAACAATCTCACACAACAATTTAACAAACACAACTAAGAACTAAAAAAATTGAAATGATTTTTAGAGTGTAATGCCTATATCATTATAATACCAAGGTAAATAGAGAACTTTTTTTTTTCCATAGAAAAAAACGTAATTATATTAACATTCTTTAGATGGATCAAAAACTTTTTCCATTTACACATATTGTTTCAAAAATTCCAAGCTAAACTTCTTACATAAGATCAAGGATGATCAAAACTCATCCCTAATGTTCCAACAAAAGACATGCATGAATCACAGCAAAAGATCATATATCAGATCGTAATTTCAAAAACTAGGATAATGTCCAAAACAAACTCATCATATATCAGCGCCCAAATCATCATCAGCATAACAACATCACTAATATCATCTCCAGATAGTACAGAACCATCAGAATTAGCACCGACATCCAAAACAACATCCATCTTCAACAAAACAGCATCAACATCATCGAAAAACAAGACCCAGCAGCCACAGAACAACATCCATCAACATTAGAACAACATCCAACAGCATCAGAACATCACCAACTTCAAAAAGTCTGATAAGTCTCAAAGCTACCAGAAGCTATAACTTCTTTAATATACTAGAATCCTTCCAGAACAGACGCTCTAGGTTTTGCTAATTCATTTGCATGAGTATTTCTTTCACGGTAAATGTGCTTTAGATCTACCAGCTCAAACATATCAGATAATCGATTGACTTCCAGAAGAACCTGAGAAAGAATAAGATTTTGGATTATGTACTTACCTTTAGTCCAATTAATGACCAGCTGTGAGTCTCCAAAAATCTGATTTTTATTAATATGATTGACCCGAGCCAAAGACAGAAGAAGCTTTAAAGCACATAACTCAACAAAATTATCAGTACCAACTCCTAATCCAGCTTTGAAGGAAAATTTATGATCACCAGTAATGAAAAGCTTACCACGAGCTCCACGTATTTTAGGATCATGTAACACCCCGGTTTTGACCCCGTTGCATTAGATGTATATGATGTATATATTGTAAATGATCATGGTGCGGAGCTAAAGGCCAAGGCCCCACCATTGATTGGTTATGCCCTGTTTCGGATTTAAAATGTCACCGATGGTATATCGGGGCATGCGGCATACATATTGAGTTTTGTCATCATGTAAATATGCATCTTTAATTAAATAACCCGACCAGCTACGCTCGCAGCAACTAAATGAGAAGGGAGCATGATTTTCACAAGGATAAGGGTGGGGAAATTGTCAAACCTTGAGCCATGGGGGGAAAATCCATGTGTCATCTTCCCTTGTTCTATTCAACCACCACCATTAAGAACTGTTGCTGTTAGTTGACGCAGTTATGGCTGAGAGTGGAGTGTGGCAGGACTGTCAGTCCTTGCCCACACACACACTCCACCCACGGTTGACTTCACAATGGCAAAAGAAACCACTGCCATCACTCCCGCAGATATTCTACTCTCTCCACGATGGTGCGGGAAACTCTCGCACACTCCCCACTCGCGACTCACCATTGTCTGTTCATCCTCATGCAGGGACCATTGTCTGTTCATTATTCTCACGCACAGGAATTTTTCCTGGTTTTGACTCACACAGCGAGCTGGGAGCCGTGCTCTTTCATCCACGATTTGTTGTGAAGGGCCATTCACATTTTCGGCTGTATGATCTCCTTACAGACTGGTATGACTGTGTAATTTTCTGTCATTTTGGTGTTGAGATTGGAACCGTTGTTCTTCCCATGAGTTATGGTTACCGCCATTCTCCTCGAGCTTTGTTGTGTTGCTGTGGTCTCCCTTACGTTGTGATTGTTGTGGTCTTCTTTACATTTGGGGTCTGATGCAAGTTTCCCTCATGCACAAACTGTTTGGAGTCGTTTTCCCCATGTTGTGAGCTGTGCTCACTGATTACATTTTGGGACTGTTGTTTTTCCCCACGTTCACTGATACGCTTGGGACTGTATAATTCACTTGGGAGTCGTTTTCCCCTGTTAAGCTGTAATTGCTTAGTAGTTGCATGCGTGCAATGGTTGGTCTTCGGACTATGTTGGGGGCAGGGATGGGGGCTTGGTTTGCTTGATAAACCTGGCGGTTGGAAACCACACAGACAGAGCTAGAGGGCTGGCTTTCTTCTCCACAACCCCTGAATAGCACTGGAAGGGAAGGCAGGGCCTAAGGGACTGTGTAGCAGAGAAGGGACCGATTCCTTGTGTTGGGTGTGTGTGGGTGTCTTAGAAGTCAAGCCAGTTCCGGTGTAGGTGTTCCTAGCTCTGTAATGGGCTCACCAGCTTAGCATTTAGCCTTTCCCAACTCCTTGATGGCCTGATAAACCTGACCTTGTTGGCTTGGCTATCTTGTTGATGGTCTGATAAACCTGACTGTGTTGGCTTGGTTGTGTTTTGTGTATCCTTGGCTATGTGTAAGCCTGCTTGTTCCCTATTCCTTGGAGAATCATTCCCAGCTTGGGGTGGCAGCGTTGCTGAGAGATTAAGGAGCACGCTGGCCTATGGTTGGGTGGAACGTTGCAACGACGTAGCTGGTTGCGGAACGAGTTCTTCCTAAGATAAGTAACCTTGTCTATTTTACTTCTGCAATCCTATTTACTGTTAATGATTATGATGGACATGTTGAATGAATGCTTATATGAATGTATGTTGCTTCCGCTGTGTATGATAGATAATTGCATCTGTGTATGTTCTACTTCAATGCATTCTGTTTCAGCATTTTTATGAATTCACATGATCATGGGGCTGGTAGCCCGGATGGTTAACGCCATGGTAGCGTCCTCTTCGCTGGTCAGAGGGTCGGGGATGTGACAGCGTGTTCCCTATTCCTTGGAGAATCATGCCCAGCTCGGGGGTGGCAGCGTTGCTGAGAGATTAAGGAGCACGCTCGCCTATGGTTGGGTGGAACGTTGTAGCGACGTAGCTTGTTGTGGAACGAGTTCTTTCTAAGATAAGTAACCTTGTCTATTTTACTTCTATAATCATATTTACTGTTAATGATTATGATGGACATGTTGAATGAATGCTTGTATGAATGTATGTTGCTTCCGCTGTGTATGATAGATAATTGCATCTGTGTATATTCTACTTCAATGCATTCTGTTTTAGCATTTTTATGAATTCACATGATCATGGGGCTGGTAGCTTGGATGGTTAACGCCATGGTAGCGTCCTCTTCGTTGGTCAGAGGGTCGGGGATGTGACAGATCACCTACTGTCGACCCATCAAAATACCCCCATGAAAAAGATTTATCAATAATTTCTTCAACAACATTTCTGATGTTCAAATCAATTTTATCCCGAGGATAAGATTGCAACAATCCCAAACTAAAAGAAGCAACCTGTGATGGTACAAGATTGATATCTTCAAAACAGCTTTGATTCATGGCCTTCCAAATAAACCATAAAACTATAACAGGTAAAGACCTTATAAGTTTGACTTCCTCATTGAGACACCAAGACTTCATACAAGAAATCATTGAATCCCCAGACCATAAATGCAACAGATTTAACTTAATCTCAATATCAAGCCAAACACTTCTAGTGAAAACACAGTCAACACCTAAATGATAGTTTGATTCAAGTTCCTTCTTACATAGATAACATCTACTAGGGCCTTCCCTCCCTTTCCGAACTAAAACATCCCATGTAAGAGCTCTACCAGAAAATAAAAACCAACAGAAAATTTTAGACTTGAGTGGACATTTAAACTTCCACAACACTTTCCATCACCAAGAAAATTCCATTTCATTTCTGTCCAGAATCATTTGCAAATATCCATCTTTTGGAGTATATTTACCCGATTTGGACTGATTCCAAACCAAAACATCAACTAAATTTATTAATCTAACATGACTAGCTTTGAGAGTAGCAAGATAACCATTCCAAATAGAAACATCAAATTGATCCACTATCCCAAGATCTTCCACAGAAAGCCATCACTGATCAAACAAGAAAGATGTTCCAAGACTTCCAATATCTTTAAGGAAACAAATCCCAACAGAATGTAATTTATCAGTAATTGAAGGAGTTAATAAATGTCTCCATTTACATCCAACCCATGGATCCAGACCGAGGCGTACATCAACCCCATTCCCTACCTTCCAAACAAGGTAATTACCAATAATATCGAAGGACCATAACACTGCTTTCCAGCAAATGGAAATATTCCTCTTCTGTTTAACAGAAGATAGGATCCAATCCAATAAGGAACTAGGATGGACATATTTCTGCAATTGTAAATAGAGAACTTATAATACCAAGTGAGTTTGTAGGCAATTGTAATTGTATTGTTTTTTTTAGTTTTTAGTTTAAAAAATACATTGAAATATTCAAATTAAATAAATTCTTTAGTCCACACTATATTGTAATTGATTAAAATTTTGTTATAAAGTATTATCTACATTTTTTAAATTCAAAATTTAATATTAGGGTATATTCATCTTAAATATGGATTTATAGAATTATAAGGAGATTTGATCCTTTAAATTTTTGCATCTTAATAAAGTTTGCACTTGTTTTTTTTTTTAACAAAAACGGTTATATTAATATAAGTGAAACAACTTAAAAACGCTGATCAAGAGTACAGAGATCCGCTAAAACTCCCCGTCCTTAGACAGATTATGGAGGTATTTCCAGACTAATCTTAGAATTAACCTTGAGTTCATAGCACCCTATATCTATGATTTTATTAACTGCTTTGTCCGCCCTCATATTGAGCTCCCTGAGAACATGGAAGAATTCAATCATCCTAAACCTTTTGATCATATATCTGATTCTTTTTAACAGTCTTTCCAACCTCTCATTTTTACCCCTTCTTCCTTCGCTCACTGCTTGGATAATTAGCTTGGAGTCTCCTATAACCACAACTTCATACGCACCTACTTTTTGCACCTACTTAAGGCCTTGCCATAGCCCATATGCTTCTGTCATATTATTAGTATCTTGCCCTATGTTCCAGGCGAATTCGATTTCTACTTTTCCTATGTGGTTTATGACAACTCCTCCTCCTCCTGCTATCCCCGGGTTCCCTTTTGAAGCTCCATCAAAAAACAGCTTGAATATCTTTCTTTCTCTTAACCAGTTTTCGAATAAAGTTTGCACTTGTTACTTCTCAATCTTTAATATATTTAAAATTAAGATGTTAATTTGGTTTAGTTGGAGTGATTAGGAGGAGTGATTGGTATCCTTCTTGCCATGGTTTTATTTTTGCTAGTGATGTGTTGACAAAGCCTTGAGCTTCTACTTAATCTAGTTTACCTTAGGTACCATCCAAAAATAAAATCCAATCAGGTCTAGTTTAGGTGGGTGAATGGAATAATTTGCGTAATTCTCGTAGATGACATGTTAAGTTCTCAATGAGTAAATTGTTGTAAAGGCCTTGAGCTCTATGTTGACAAAGCCTCTAACTTTTATGAAATCCAATTTACCCTGGGTACCATCCTCGAAATGAAGACAACTACATGATGAGTTTCCCCGAAATATGTATTTCATAATAAATAAATAAATTCAAAATTAAAATAGATCATAATTGATGACATAAGATTGTGTGTGTCATAATAATATAGTAAAATGAAAATGGTGATACTAAGTGATTAGCCTTTTGAAAACCAATTTTCCTATAACATCAAGTGGTTTCTCCTCAATGCATAGATAACTTATAACATTATAACATCAAATAGTTTCTCCAAAATAAATAGATAGCTTATAACATCAGTGGAAACGATTTCTCCTTATAACATTATGACATCAATTAATTTCTTCTAAATCAATAGATATCGTATAACATCAAGTAGTTTCTAGTGTTCTTTAGCCAATTGCATTATCTTTTAACTTTCAAAAAATAAACACTTAAAAAACAAATGAAAAACTTATACCACAATTAAGTTCAAAAATGATATATATTAATGATGGGATGCCTTAAAGTGAGATTTGAAGTGATCTTGAGATTAAGCCGAGATGAGATGATGGGATGCCTTTATGTGAGATTTGAAGTGATCAAAACAATGCATTTGCTCTTTTTCTTTTTTATTGGGAGTGTCATGCTTATTTTAAAAAGAAAAATAAAATGCACAAAATAGGGAAGAAGTGAAGGTTGAGTGATCTTTCATTGTCTTGAAATTAAATAATACATTGGAAATCATAAATATCCTGTCACCCAAGGATTAAGCTAAAAGTTCTCAACCATTGATATACTATGTTCATTTGTTCATTTGTTTGGTTAGACATTAATTTTAATTGAGTTGTCTTAATATTGTAGAAGTTCTTATTAGTGTTGATGAAAGGTAAGCAAACATGGTAAAACTAAGTATTTGGCATGATTTTAAAGAGAGGTTAGAGACTTGCTAATGTTGATATCATGATTACACAATGGTATAAGTATAACATTTTAATCTTTTAAATGGAACTAATACTACAATTATGAAAGTTATCAAAATAAAAATAAAAAATTGAAATCCCAAAGCAATGTAAAGAGTGGAAAAAATGGTGAAACTACGTATTTGACATGGCTTTAAATAGTTGGAGACCATGTTAATGTTTTTTTTCCTCGAAAAATAAATCACATTCTATTAATAAAAATATAACAGAGTGATCATTGTTAAGTGATCAAAATAAAAATAAAATAAAAAATTTGAAAGCCTACAACAATGTAAAGAGTGGAGCATGTAACACACCGTATAGTGGATTGCACCTATACATTCATGTAATGGAGGAAGACGTCTCCAATAAACATCAATAATTAGTTCATTGTATTGATAAGATGATATGAATTGCATGTGAGAGTGGGCAATGCATCTTTATCCCATTAGAAAGGCAAAAACCCTATCTTGAAGCTTAAGTTGCTAATAAGAGTAATTAAACCCTTAATACATGAAAATATAATGTTGAAATGTGATATTAAAAGTGCCTTACACATTACTACAAAATCTTCAGCACACACATAAAACATCCCATGCACATGGAGTTTAATTCCTAATAACAATGTTGTGATTAGGTACATATGTAGCATGTTCCTTAAAAAGGTCTTTCCCTCAAAATAAATAAAAAAGCAATAGAGGCCAATGTTGAAAAACTCCCAAGAAATAAATTTGGTATATGTTGGCCCCAACTTAAGTCCAAAGTAGGTGGTATAATAGCTCAAAAAAGCAAAAGACATGCTTCTAAAACTAGTTGCAAGATTGTATTGCACAAATATGGTTGAATTTTCCTTTTGGCCCCATAGTGATTTTAACTTGGGGTGTGTACAAAGAAAAGACGAGTGTATTTTATAAATAAATCACTTAAGGAATATTAACACGATTTCAACCCATACCACTTATTCCGAAAAGTATCATCTAGTTGCACCAAACACATTACTATAACTAAAGCAGTGAAGGGGAAAGGTTTTTTTTTCAAATCACTAGCCAAGAGGAATAGTGCCCTAAAACACATTAAAATTTGGGTGCTCCACCCAAAAATGCTTCAAACTCCCATGTGGCTTCCTCTTGATGGATTCATGTCCATGTGATTTGTCTTTTATCGATATTTCTCGCATTTACTTCAAGAATGCCCTCAAGCTCCGTTGACACAAACCCAGCCAACAAAACCAGTAGATAGGGGTTCCCACTCTGTCGACACCCAAACCACCGTGATCTCCTTGAGCACCGGCCCAAACAGGTTTTATCCCATCCGGCAACACCCGTAGAGCGGATGAAGTCTCACTCGAGATGTTCGTGGGAGAGCTGACGAAACCAAGTTTCCGCAGAATAGGAGAGGACAATGTGACATCAACTTATCATCTTAGCTCAACATTAACAGATCATTCAACTTATGCATTCACATGATCATTCATAATCATTCTTCAACAGATCACATTATTCAATCACAACTGTAGTAAACATATTGATGTGCAAACAGATCCAACATGATAACATCATTTAAAACAAGGAAAGATTGCATCATTTACAGATCCATGTCGCAGATACACATCATATTCATATTTGCATTGCGAAAGATAGTAAAACATAAAAATGGAAAAAAACACAATGATTCAGGTCAACTTCCATCTTGTCATATTACTTCTACACAACATCAGAGATTCTCCAAAACAATTCACAGATCAACAAATCTGAGTTCAGATGCTCAAAGATATTCTCCACCAAGATATGCATCTAATAGTTGCAATTCAACTACTTATAGGCTTGCACCTTTACATTCAACGTCCACTTAGACAACTTCCTAACTAATTATTAACTTATTCTACAAAATAATGACCAATATCCACAAAATATGGTCAAAACTACAAAAAGGTGACACAACATTACATAAAATATTCTATTTCCACCTTACCTTTGAGCTTACGCAGCATCCACGATGCTACGCAACTAACTTATCCCAAAACCCCTTGCCAAAAGGCCCCCAACACAATCCTGTGGCTTGCCCTCGAGCCACGCTAGCTTGACATGGTGTACTCAGTAATCTTTTGTTTGAAATCCTGATACTGCTGAGTAATCACATTGACCTGATCTTTGACTCTATCAACTATCTCCCAGCTCGCCTTCAGATCACATGTCACTAGATGCTCGACCATCTTCTCAACAATCTCCTCTTTACCTTCTTGTCCGGCATGTAGCATCAAAACCACTTTAAGAGAGACTTCAATGTCACTAGTTTCCCTTTTGCTTCCTGCAACTGTGTGGCTAGTTGCTCCAACTATTCATCCTGCACTACGTTTCCCCAAAACTGCGTAGTTGCATCTGCCACTTTCTTTGCCTCTTGCTCAAGTTCGTCGAGATGTGTCACCAAATATTCTATGGTGCTCTTTCGTGTTGCTATTTGTTCTGGTGGTGTGGTCAAGTGCACCAAGGCCTCCAAAATGTTGTTCTCACTCTGCAATCACGTAATAACAACCCCAAGTCATTGTGCTCTTGCCACCACATCCAGCTCCGCGATGCTCTCCAATACATACTGACAAGCATCTGCAACTACCTATTCTAGCCGCACATTGTGATCCCAGAGTTGAGCCTTCTCAACTACAAGGTGATATTTCTCCTTCTTCAGTTATGTAATGCTCTTCACCTTCAACTCCTCTTATGCTTTCTTCAATGCTTTGATTTCCTACACTTTCTCTTCTATCAACTTAACCTTTGCTTGTTGCAATTCCTCAACTTCCTTCTGTGCTTTCTCCTCTTTCTCCTGCCATTGCAAGTACCGATCATTGATTTCTTTATGTCTGTCTGCCAACTCCTAGTTGGCAACTCATTGCATGTGTAGCAACGTGTGTCTGGTCACCATGTTGATATCCAGTGATATGTCCTGCAACTGCTGCAGTGAGGTGTTCAATTCCTATCTTCCAGCGTCAATCGCAACTGGGGGAATTTGAACATTCCTAACTTGCGGCTCAATGCTGATTGACGTGAATTCCTGCAGAGTCGCACCTTCTGGCGCTCTCTTTGAAGCAATGTTGTATAAATAATCAACTTTGGTCCTTATCTCTACAAATCCATCTTGTGTTGATTTCTTCATTTCTTTTGTTGTCACGTCGGTGGCATCTATAACGGCCTTGACAAGCCAATTCAACTGCGCCTCCATCACCTGCGTGGTGCTACTACTCGCACCCTGCTCCATGTGCTTCTTTGTTCTTAATTCGTTGAACATGCATTATGCTTCAGTGTCTGTAGGTGTAATATCCCAAATCCTGATATTTTCTATTTCTATGCAAATTTACTGAAATAACCGAGCATGCAAACTGCCATGCAAAATTTCCCTATTTTATAGCTGAAATTAGGGTTAGGGTTTGCAGGATAGAATGAACACTTACCACTGATAAGCCGGCTGAAAATGATCCAGAGAGAATATGCATGCAAGATGAGTTGAGCTGATGAAGAAATGACCTGGTTTTCTGCTGCAATATCCCGGTTGGCTGAATCAAACAAGTGTGATGTTTTTGTTGAAGGGATGGTTGGTTTCAGCTGGAAATAAGTCAGAAGGAAGGTGTGCCCATGCCAGATAGGATGACCGGAGCATGCAAGAGTTTTGACCTCTCCAGATGCCCTAGCGAATTGATCTCCCAGTCTGCTACTCACACCCCCACAACCCTGTAAACTGCTGCTAGTTGCCCCAGATGGACAATCTGATAGCTAATAATCACCCAATGCAGTAGAGTGATCCTATCAGTGAGGATGCAGGATGCATGCGAAAGAAATATGGTGATCCAAAGTCTTGGTGAACGACTAGGGTTTCCCAGCTAAATGCCCCCAGCTGTACAGATGAATCTGCAATAACCTTCGAACTTATGGAATACTAGATAATGATGAATGCAATAGATATGGTGACAAACCTGGATGGTTTATCCTGAAGGAGACTAGGGTAGATGTCTCACTACCGAAATCTTGTTAGCTGAAGACGTCATCTCCAACCCCAACTGCTGTGGCCGCACGCTATGTTGCTTCGCAAGAGCTCCCAAATAATAATAATCCAAAAGTAAAGTCTCCATTCACTTTATCTTTCTTTTATAACTTTCAACTACGAAAACCCTAACTTTTGACCTAATTAGGTCACTTTAACTTCTAATTTGCAGTTGACTTACATGCATGCGCATGGAGACTTAATTGGGTGCATGCATCATTAAATAATGGTTAGATGTCATGCATATCTCTTTTAGGGTTTGCATGTCACTTTTAGGGTTTGCATGCATATCACTTTTAGGGTTTCCATGCATGTCATTTTTAAGGTTTGCATGCATCTCACTTTTAGGGTTTGCATGGATGTCACTTTTAGGGTTTGGATGCATGTCACTTTTGGGAACATTACAGTCCTCTCTCACCAAAGATTGCTTGTCCTCAAGCAATGCCGACACAAATCCACAATCAATCAACTGAACCAACTAAATCCAAGGATAATCCCAGGGTCCCAAATTATCCTAGGAGATCTGTAGCACCCTCTGCTGAAAACACTGCACTGTACGGTACCATCACCAGAGACCTCCTGAAAGCACCCTCTAGCAATCACTAAACTGTCAGTCACTGTAATCCCAGCGTCCCAAATCAATCTGATAATTACAGAGGTCAACATGCATCCACCGCTACCCTGCGTAGTATCAACACAAGGAGCATCATGTAGACTCCCAAGTAACACCATCAGTAAACACTATATCCATCCCTCATAAGGTCTTCCACCTAGATCCCAATGAAAACTTGTGCATATTTCATCCCAAATATCTGAAGGCTCTTGTGGGACTTTACCCTTGGCTAGGAATGTCTTCCCAAGAATCGCCCACTCAATAGGACACCAACTCTTAATCTCTCTCCAATCCAACCCCTGAAAAGTACCTTGTCCATAAGCACCATCACAAGGAATAATCCTACCAAGCTGACATTCTACCCTTCTAATATCAACTGGAATGCTCATATATTGCTGGTCAATTTCTCGATCCTGGCCAACCTGTAAAAACCATCCACCATTATGCAAATGTGGACTCAAGCTACTGCAAGCCCTGTCTATGTACTCCTTAAGAGGACTGCTTTGAAATGCAATATTATGTTTCTTTTGCTGCCCCATCAAGGAATCCAACTTCTCTTCAATATTAGACAGCCTGACCTCTGACTCGATACATACAACTTGAAGAATTGTAAGCTCAACATCTCGCTGTACTATGGTGTCTCGGAGTATCTTGGTCCTCTCTTTCATCGCTATAATGGTTTCTTTAACCTGTTCAAACTTCTTTCGGTGACTATCATCTAGAAGCTCTATCTCATGCATGTATAAACTCTCCCTAACCTCCATGTGTGACTGCTCACTGTCTCGACTGCTGTGCTCATTGCTTTGTACCTCATGTATTTGGCCTATCATAACTGTCTGGATTCCTGTTGTAGGTGATGAAGAGTGTACCAACTCCAACTCATCACATGGTTTGTCCATAATCTCACTAGCAAATGTGCTTGTGTCACTAGACTCACAGGATGGCTCTAATGCTATCTCCTCATGCACATCCTCATCATGTACTGTTAACTCCAAATGAAGCTCACCAACAACCTGTACTTCATGCTCATCTTTCTTCTCTTCCCCAACTATGCCTTTAAGGAGATCCTCATCCAAATCCTTAGGCTGGCTTTCGAACTGGATGGTGTAATAATATTGAAAGGACAATGGCGCACATACCTCATCACCCAAGGCTAGATACTCTTGATATCGAGGCAAGTATTGAAGTACTGCTAACCTCTGCCAATTTCCAGTCAAGATCCTTCTCATTGTCTTCATGTTCTCACAAGCTGGCAAAGAAAAACCTTTGTTCTGACATGCACTTCACCAACATCACTGACATGCATTTACATGTACATGCATGTATCAACATGCACTTTTATTCAATTGCTATGTGCCCACAGTTGGCAAGGATCATGCTCTGATACCATTGTAATATTCCAAATCCTGATATTTTCTATTTCTATGCAATTTTACTGAAATAACCGGGCATGCAAACTGCCATGCAAAATTTCCCTATTTTATAGTTGAAATTAGGGTTAGGGTTTGCAGGATAGAATGAATACTTACCACTGATAAGTCGACTGAAAATGCTCTAGAGAGAATACGCATGCAAGATGAGCTGAGTTGATGAAGAAATGACCTGGTTTTTTGCTGCAATACCCCGGTTGGCTGAATCAAACAAGTGTGACGTTTTTGCTGAAGGGATGGTCCATTTCAGTTGGAAATAAGTCAAAAGGAAGGTGTGCCCGTGCCAGAGAGGATGACTGGAGCATGCAAGAGTTTTGACCTCTCCAGATGCCCTAGTGAATTGATCTCCCAGTCTGCTGCTCACACCCCCACAACCCTGTAAACTACTGCTAGCTGCCCTGGATGGACAATCTGATAGCTAATAATCACCCAATGCATGGAGTGATCCTATCAGGGAGGATGCAAGATGCATGCGAAAGAAATATGGTGATCCAAAGTCTTGGTGAATGACTAGGGTTTCCTAGCTAAATGCCCCCCAGCTGTACGGATGAATCTGCAATAACCTTCAGACTTATACTGGAATACTGGATAATGATGAATGCAATAGATACGGTGACAAACCTGGATGGTTTATCTTGAAGGAGACTAAGGCAGATGTCTCACTGTCGAAATCCCGTTAGCTGAAGACGTCGTCTCCAACCCCAACTGCTGTGCTGCTTCTCAAGAGCTCCAAAATAATAATAATCCAAAAGTAAAGTCTCCATTCACTGGATCTTTCTTTTATAACTTTCAACTATGAAAACCCTAACTTTTGACCTAATTAGGTCACTTTAACTTCTAATTTGCAGTTGACTTACATGCATGCGCATGGAGACTTAATTGGGTGCATGCATCATTAAATAATGGTTAGATGTCATGCCTGTGACTTTTAGGGTTTGCATGTCTCTTTTAGGGTTTGCATGCATATCACTTTTAGGGTTTGCATGTCACTTTTAGGGTTTGCATGCATGTCACTTTTAGGGTTTGCATGCATGTCACTTTTGGGAACATTACAGTAGGTGTCTTCGACGGTTCTTGGTATGAATCATGATCACTCTGTTGGTCGTCCTTGTGCACTGGATCAACAGTTGCATCCGTTGGGGGTCCCGTCGAGACTTCTTCCAAACTGACTGGTTCTTGCCATTCCGCAGGCCAATCATTAACCATTGCCTCCAACTCTGCGTCAGAAAATTTGTAAGGCCTCAACAACCATTGCTTGTTTGGGTCATGCCTCACTTGTACATGAATGGCATGTGGTCCAATTGCGAACCGCGCAATCCTTTGATACTTTCGTGCGACTTCCTCAGATAACCTTGGAACTTACATCGCTGCTGCCTGCAGTGCTTCCCAATAGAGCCAAAATTGAATCGCACAATCCATCAATCTTTTGAGTTCTTTTACCCACCTGAGATTATGATATCGTGCACCTTTGCACACCTTCACCGCTTCTACATCCATGCCTTAATAGTCATATGGCTCCTTCCAAGCCACTAGCGCGATCAAGATGAGTAACCAACTGTATGTAAATGGTCTCTCACCCTCATGCACTGCGACTGCATCCTCCGCCAACTGGTTCATGAGAAAGAGTAACCAATTCATTTGTACGTCTTGCGCACATTGCTCAGCACATGCAACCACCCCTGAGTTACATTGGACGAGATGGTTCTTCCTGACTACTTTGCTAGCCAAAATCCTTGCGTCAATGCGCACCGCTCGATTGTTGATACCGTCGATGTGGTAAGGCCTCTCGTCGCGCTCTAAAGCATAACGCTTCTTCAATGTCATTGCAAGATTCTTGTCATTATCCTTTCATTGGAAATACTACGAGGGGTCTGGCCCATCCTTGGGCAACCCCGTTATTTCTAAAATCATCCCTACCGTGACTTTGACCAGCTTATCCAGCCACAAAATCCCTCCATGGAAGCATGCCAAAAGCTGCTTCACACACACATTTACTTTGTTCGACTGCCCACAGTGTGGCATGTTGATCAAACCTAAAAATTTGGCTTTGTCCAGCACGCGCGTCCAATCGTGTGGAATGCGTTCTATCAGGCCTCCTTCTACTGCGACCATCGACACATAAGGTTTGTTCACACCATCCTCCAATGAGAGCAGGTCATGGTCTTCATACTTCATTTGCATCAACGCAGGCACGATATCTGTAGTGCATACCCTTCCTTGTGGTAGCGTTGGCATCTTCGGTTGGTACTTCTGATTTTTAGTGGGATTCTTGGTCGTCGCATTAGGCCGACTGGGAGGTATATATCTAGGGATTTCCTTAATAGACACCCTTGTTCAAGCCACTAAGTCCACAACTCCCAAGCTCGATGGCCCTGTCTGTGCAGTTTCTTCTTCTCGCGCCCTTGTAGACGTTCTGGTCTACCACTTCTGCGGCGCCGAAGAGGTAGGTTTCTGACCCTTCCTCTTCTTCTTCGGCACCGATGATGATCCTATCTGCATACTGGTGATTTCTTCCACTATGGTTACCAGTCTGATTAGTGAATCTCGTTCACTCGAGATCTCTATTGTGACTGAGTCACTGTGCTTGCCGCACCAATGCCCCGCTAGACTTAACAGTCATGCACCCTCTCTGTACTTATAAATTCACTCGGATTCATTTAGCAACCCGCTCAGCAACTCTACACAATGGTGTCTTCAGACCGCGTCAAGCCCCTTCTTATAACATCAAGTTGATCCATACTCATCATTACCAAATCAATGCGATCTGCTTTACCTCATCATGACCAAATCAAGCATTAACTACTCGAATTCGTCGGTGATCATGTCAATCCAACGATCGGATCAGCCATAAATACACATCGCTTCACCAAGCGTCGTGGGTTAACTACTTTTAATTGTCCTCATTTATTACTAATTTGACTCTGTGCGCAACCCTACGGCTGTCGTAACATAACCTCCTAACTACGCTACTAACTCCTACTCTTGCGCATCCACTGCTCCTTAGAGCGCCATACTTTCATCCATCGTCCTACTTTTTTTTTTTGTAGTGCCTCAAGCATTGCGCATTTCTGGGCCCGCCCTATAGGGGTTTAGCCTGCTACTATTCACTAGCTTTAGCAGCATCGCTCCGTCTAACTGCTACAGGTGGATTTTTTTTAACAGAAACAGTAAAAGGAGATAGTATTAAACAGGCTGTGCAGAGCCATACATTACATAATATGCGACAACTGAGAGTGCTTGTTGTTCAAAAAAGAGAAAACCAAAAATGGTCTAGAAGGGAGACTAAAGAAGTCCACACAGAGTTTTTACATATATTCTATGGACTATGGTAGTATATACCCTAATAAACTGTTGATTAAGGAACAAAGAGTAGAACATAAACTAAGAAAACCATTTAAATTTTGCCTGGGGACTTTATTAGCTGTACTACCGACTCCTCCTCCATGGGCTGGACTACTACAGGGGTTTCGCGGGCCTAGCTGACTTGATTCATGCTGACTAAACGTTGAAGGTCTTCCTGGATTCTGTCCACTTTGCCCATCATTTCTTTGAGGTTCATTTTTGTGTCATCAATCCTGGAGTCGTGGTTACTAATTTGGTAGGATGTATAGCTGACCACCTCACCCATGCTCTTTACCTCTTGAGCAATTTCTTTATTATCCATGATACCAATGGCCATCATCTCATACAAACGCCTGAGGTTTTTCTTCAGGTCTGCAATCCCTGCATTCTCATTCGCTGGGTTCATTTTTCCTTCAATGGCTATACTAGAGAAACTGTGATCGAGATTCTTAACAACACCTTCTAAATCTTGGACCTGAGGACCACAGTAAAACTCACCGAGAACCGAATTGAGGATGTTAACTTCGCACAGGAGAGAGTCGCAGTTCTTCTTGCTTCTACAGGAAAGGGTACCTACTGCACCTTTCTTCCACCCGAAGCAGTTACAACCGAGAATCGTGCTGTTACCTGCAATAAAAAACTCACCAATAGGAAGACTGAGCCTGAGACCGGAATTTAAACACCACAGAGGACCACCGGCATGGGGAGAGCAATGACAGGAGAAGAAGGCAGTGAGAGCCAGTCTTTCTTTCACAAACACCCTGCAAAGAGGCAGAGATTCCCACGGGATCTCCTGCAGAACTCCCTCGTCTACGCCTGATATTACATCCAACAAAATTCTCTCTGACAAGAAAGTAGAACAGGCAAAGAGCAGACCACTATTCAACGAAGTTGGAGGGTGAGAATGAAGTCTAAAGTAAGCCACAATACAAAGATTGACGGGACCTGGTGCATGCAAACTGAAGCAACAATAACTGTGGAGCAGATAGGAGTTAAGGACTTCGGGGAACGAGGAGGGCGAGAGCCACGCGACAATGGCATGGGAGGCGGTAGGACAAACAGTTAATGCGCTAGAACATTCACTTGTGACCATGGCATCATATGCTATGCAATGGGGAATGGACCCATTAAACCAAGGATGAGTGGCCTCGATATCATTGCAATAAGGTTTTAAACCATTGATTCGAAAATTCATTATGGTATAGGCTTATGGGGGTTGTCTAACCCATTGAGTTGAAAATGCCCTTGAGGTAAAGAGTCCCCAACATTTGTTAAGGCATCGGCGACTGCATTGTTTGAGCAGAGGATATGATAGAACTCATAGTGTGTGGATAAAAGAGGGGTAATTTTGCCATATAATCGATGACATTTAATCAGCCATTGGTATACCCATTGATCATTTTATATATAACATGTCTAGAGTCTCCAAATATCGCAACCCTGCAGAGATTAGTGTCGGCAAGGATCGTCAATCCCTGAAGAAGAGCCATCCATTCAGCCTCATTATTGGTCTTGAAGCCTAGACCCCAAGCAAAGGTTTGTTCAATTTTTCCTTCAGGATCCAAAAGGATCCCTCCCGCACCTGCCACCCCTGAACTGCTGTAGCTAAATTGCACTGCCTGAAGTAATGGAATTAACAAGATATGGACCTAACCAATGCATCTGTAACTTACCTAGATTCTTCATGAACTTGTTGTTGTACAACAGCACCAAATCTCCTTGTTGAAATTGTTTGTTCTTTATATGGCAATCATGCCAGGCCTTCTATCGATCCTTCTCGGCATGCTGATGAAAACTCACAACAAATTGGTCTTCCTCAAGCTGAACTAACTAGTCTAATCGTTCTTCCAATGCTGCTTCATCATCCATGCCCATCATTGCTGCATTGTGCAGACTCGAAACATTGTACTCCATAGGCATGATTGGCTCTTACCCATACACCAACTTGAATGGTGTATGTCCCGTCAATCTCTTGCAAGTGGTGCGATATGCCCACAGGACTGCTGGAATATTCAAATCCTAGTCATCGCAGTTTGCATCACACACCTTTATAAGCGCATGCTCCAATATTTTGTTGAATGCCTTCACTGTCCCATTCGCCTAAGGATGATACAAGGTATTCTTCATATGTTGTATTTGTAGCTACTCCGCCAGCGTGCTTACTGTGTGATTGATGAAGTGACTTCCCTAGTCGCTCATCAATATCCTTGGACATCCAAACTGAGTAACAATGTTGTCAAACAGGAACCTTGCTGCTATTACAGCGGTGCAATCCACGACTGGTGCGGCCTCCGCCCATCTTATTAAATAGTTTGTCGCTGTAATGATATACCACGCACCAGTTCTCTTTCTAGGTGGGTTGATTGGTGCCACAAAGTCCATGGCCCATTTATCAAAGGGATGCAATGTCACTTGAGGTACTAGCAGCATCTCATCCCTCGATGGTTTTCCAGTTCAATTACAGACATCACAACTTCGCGCATAATCCGTCTCATCATCATGCAGAGTGGGCCACCAAAGCCCTACGCGAAGCACCTTCCTTGCAGTAGCTCGTCCTCCATAATGTCCACTAGCAACTCCCATATGGGCCTGTTCCAAAATCTACCCTTATTCATGCGGTAGGATACATCGCTGCAAAATCTCATCTGGTCCCAGTTTATATAGTTGTCCAGTGATCAACTAGAAATCTGAGGCCTTAACCACCAACTGCTTCTTTTGACTTGTAGTAAGGTCCTCCGGTGTGGTTCCCGTTGCCAAAAACTGAATGATTTGATCATAGTAATCATCAACCATGTTGATTATGAACAACTACGCATTTGGCAATCCATCTTCGATGTTTGTTGGCTCTTTGCCTGCCTCAATTCAGGATAAATGATCAGGGCCAGCATTCAAGCGACCTGACTTCACAATTATCTCGAAATCAAACTCCTGAAAGAGAAGTAGTCAAGGGCATATCTTCCCCCGCAACACTGTCTTATTGACTAGATACTTCAAAGCATAATGGTCTGTAAACATCTTGAAATGACTGCCCAATAAGTAATGCCTAAACTTGTGTAGCGCATATACCATCGCCAGACCTTCTCTCTCTATGGTTATATAATTTTTCTCTATAGACGACAGCTTCCAACTAACGAAAGCAATTGGGTGATCTAGATCGCCTTCTCCTGGTTGTGTGAACACCACTCCCGGTGCAACAGATGATGCATCCACATGAACATGGAACTCCTTGTTCCAATCAAGGAAAACTAGTATTGGTGTGGAAGCCATCTTGGGTTTCAGTGTGTCAAAATTTCCTTGACACTCTTGACTCCATACAAATGTTGCATCTTTCTTCAATAATTTCTCCATGGGAGCTATGATCGCAGCATAACCTCGTATGAACTTGCGATAATACCCTGTGCCCCAACGTCGCTCCAAGCATATTTACATTCGTGGGCAGCGGTAAGCTCAAAATCAACGCAATCTTCGTAGGGTCAACCAACAGTCCTTTCTTGCAAACGATGTGACCCAACAACATCCCAAAAGGTGCATAGAAAATACACTTCTTTGAATTCAGTGCGATCTGATTTTGTCGACATCTCTCCAGCATCAGTCGCAGGTTGGCTAGATGATCCCTGATCAAATCATAAACTGTTTAGTCATCCATATAAACTTGTAAGAACTTCTGAATAAAATCTTTCAATGCGGCGATAACACCCGGGAAAATATCGCAAGCGCATTCTTCAACCCAAAAGGCATCACAGTGTACTAAAAACAACCCCATTCAGTAATAGCCAAAAAACCCATCCATGAATGAATACATCTCTTGATCGCCTACTCCTTCTAGAACTTCATTAGTGAATGGTGTTAGAAATGGATCATGGATACACACATCATTCAATTTTCTTAGGTCGACACAAATCCAAACCTCACCCTTCTTTTTGTCTTGGACTACCATCACACTAATCCATTCCGATTCTTCAACTGGCTCAATTATTCCAGCATCCAACATACTGTCAAGCTCAGCTTTTACCCTCTCCTTGTATTGCGGATTTAGGCGATACGACCTCTGCCTTACCAGTTTCGCATCTGGCTTCAACAAGATCTTCATCTAGGAAAACTTCGTTGGGAACAAATATTGGAATTCATGCAACAATTCTGCAATTTTTTCCATCGTTTCTTAATCCCAATAGTCCCCGGGACTTGCAAACTTTGGTTTCTCTTCTGTCCCAATGTTGACCTTTCTTATCTTCAATGGCTGATTCATTGGATCCGTCGGTACATCCGGTGCTACGACATCCCAAATCCCTTTTGTCTCTAGAATATTGATATTATGCAGATCATCATCATCTGGCTCTCCTGACACATTATAACATTCCATCGTCAACTGCATGTGACAATGCGCATGCGGATCAACTGGATATGCGATCGACACTACCTTCAGAACAACATCGCGGATAAGCTGCAACGCATTATGAACATCCAAATTGGCATCCACGAAACTGAAGGTGTGAGTAAAGAAAACTGCCAATTCCTCCCAAGTAGTGATCTCTCTGTGCAACTCAGCTGATACATACCAAGATCATGACATTTCATCCAATGTGTGGACAAAGCCATGGACCCACTCATCCTTTGGTCGTGATGCCCACAAGGTCTGACACTCAATCAGATGATCACCAGGACTACTCCGTCCATCATATCTTCCAGCATGGTACACTTCTGCATCTCCAAAGCGAAATGTCATCAGTCTTTGACATTGTGACCATCCAGTGATTGACTTCTTATGGGTTTCCCACCAGCATGCTGGGGTAGCCTTCAGTGCTTCCTCCAACGCCAGTAACCGCTGTGGTTCTGAAACCTTATCTTCGAATTCGACAAGAAAATCGGATAACTCAGGAGTCCTTCATAAATTGGAAACTCAATGGTCTCAGTCATGACACGACACAGTGACTGTGTAATCAAGTCGCACTTTCGTAGCGACACTTCATGCAAGCAGTTATGCCAGTTCTCTGGAGCATCATCAAAGTCAGAAGACACAGATTTAGCGCTGCGCCAACCGAGTTCCCCAGCAGCGGTCAACTGGACATAATCTTCTAAAATGTTATATGCATGATCCCATTCTCTGACAACTTCATCTTTCACTGGCTCAATATATCTTTGCCCTTCATTTAGATCCATTGGAGCAAAGACTCTAATGTATTAATTCTCAAATGTCATCAAGCGCTTTTTCATATTAATCATTGCCATATTGTCGTTGGCCCATCCGATCCCCAACAATGTGGCATAGGAGCCTCCACCATCAATGACTTCAATCACGTTGAAATCGACATAGGTCTTCATACATTGCACTTCCACAACAAGGTGCAGAACTCTCCCAATCGACGTTACTCTAGCCTAGTTAGCTAGTAGCAATTGTATTAGAGACCAGCTCAACATTGGGCTCCACATCTTCTGCCATGTTTGTCTTGTCATAATATTAACATCTGAGCCTAGATCCGATGACTGAATCTACCTCATAGTCCCCAATCTATATGTTCATGTGCATTTCTTTCCCCGTCTTTTTCTTATGCAAAGTATTTACCGCGGAATCCTTCCACCCCCTAGCTGGTCGATGTAGTAGACACTCAATTTCGACAAGAGCATCGAGATCTCTTGCCAGCGACAAGCAACTCTCAAGGAAGTTCTGTAAGGTACCATGTAGTCGTAGTGGTCCCGCCTCCAAGCTGGAATCAAAAGTAGTAGACATTTCATAAATAGGTAACTTACCCGAGTTTATGTGCATGCTGTCCCGTGCTTCAAAGAATGTGTCTCTCTCCGTGTTGAGATCAAATTGGACTTTCTTCTTTCTAGCAAACCAAACTTGTGGAATCGTACTATCTTATCCAATTGTCGCACCTCCACGAGTGACGACAGCGACATCAATGTCTTGCATTATGGGCTCCATCGAGATCATCGCAACTGCCGGTCCTTGATTCTAGTTTAGCGATGGATTCACAGGTTGATTCATGCTCTGATTTGTATTCTGATTCTAAATTGGAATTTGTTTCTGAACTAGAATGTGGTTCTAATTCTGCAACTAGTTTTGGTTATGTACTTGATTTTGGTTCTGCAACTGATTCTGATTCTGCAGCTGATTTTGGCTCTGAAACTATGGAACATTTCCTGCCTGCCACCTCGCGATCAACTATGGACAGTTATCAACGATGTGATCAATTGCAGTACAATACCTACACAAACACTGTAATTGTGGACAATCTCTTTGATAATGCCCTAGTACACCACAATTATAACATTGGATAGGTCCATGACCTTGTCCTCCTCCTCGTCCTCGAGATCCTCCACGGGATTCTCCTTGTTGTTGGTACTGTGGTTGAGCAAGCTGCTGCTATGGGGGATTCAACTGCTGCTAAACATACTGCATTGACTGAATGTATTGTGGTTGCTGTAGAGCCATCTGCATCTGATTATACTGTGGTTGTGGTGCAAACTACAGTTGGGGTATAAACTGCATCTGCGGTGGTGGTACATATTGTGGTTGAGGTGGCGGTTGCACCACCTGCAGTTATGGCTGCGGTACCGCCCGATGATCCTCTCCCTTTACATAGTACGAATAGTATGTTCTCTCCTATAGTAGGTCATATACGCGACAATCTTTATCTTCATGCCCGACAGATTGACAAAATGTGCATTATAGGTTTGTCAGCTTCGTCACCATCTTCTGCGTGTACCCACACTCCTCATGTCGATGCCCATATACTTGACAAATGCGGCACCATGGTACACCGCCACAACTCAACGGGTTCGGGGCTCCTGATAACAGATAGTTTTGAAAATATAGGCAAGTGTCCTTGGTATGTCCATCTGCGTGACATCGAGTGCACCAGAGATCCTCACGTTGTTCCTTTCCCTTCCTAATGTCTTTGCAACTCGAGTGTCAAGTTCGCCAATTGCATGTGAATTTGGCTCATACCGACTACATTTTCTCCAATGGGTGAAGCTTCCAACTTCATGGCAATCTCCAAAGCCTCGCTCTGTGTCGCAATCTTCTGCTGCATCAGTGATAGTCTGATATGAGTTAGCAATGTTGCAATGAACCATTCCTTACGTTGAATGTCGCTCATCTCAAAAATGACTCTTTCCATCAGTGTCTTGAATCTTTGATCAAAATCCCAAACAGTCTCATTGGGATACTGCTTGATTTCCTTCAATTTCGTAATGTACTGCGCTTCATATTTTGGTTTTCTGAATTCTTCAATAAGTCCTCTCCTGAATTCTGCCAATGTCTTCGCTGGAGTCCCCATAGGAACTTGTACAAATTTCATGTACCAATCCAGTACACGACCTTGAAGGGTTGTCGCAAATTGGCCCTTCTTAACATCATCATCTACAATTTTTCTAATAGTTCATACTGCCTCACATAGGAACCAATATTGTTCTGGATCCTCAGTCTCGTTCCCATGGAACAAAGGTAACTTCGTTTCTTCACCCGCCATCCTGGGCCTTCTTCCTACAGATGTTGATATACTACTAGAAAGTTGCTAGCACTTCGGATAAGTCGATGTGGAACTTGTGTTTCTTCGTGAATGCGGCATAGTGCACGGAGGTGTCAGCACGTTGTTGTTGGGGGTTGATCTTACCACTATCCTAGGCATAGCCTATTTGTCCTCTTTGTCATTGTAGGGTCACTTCATCCCATGTGGTATGTCTTCGCGGTCTTGCGTTTCGATCACAGCAGGACCTTCCCCTGTCCTCAGCCTCTTCTCTCGTCGAAACCTTGCTCCTCCCCTCATAAGACCACTTTCTTTCTCAACTCCCCTCACAGTCTCTTCCAAACTTGCACCCATCTACCCCTTATCCTTCCATTCGTCTCCCCCCTTTCTTCGTGGTATCCACAGCCTCCGCACACGAGAGTTCTGCATATAGGAATACACTAGTTGTACATATATCAATAAATAATATGGAATACACTGGTTGTACATATAGGAGAATTTGAATGCCTAAGATAGGATTCAAATCTACCAACTCAAACTGACTTTGGAGCTAACTTAGTGTGGAGAAATCACCACTAGAGGTCACTAATGCAACTGCATATAACTAACTTAGTCTATAATTAGTTAACTGACGAGAGTAGGTGAGAAAAGTTCCCACACTCCCTTCAATCATGCAAATTGGTGCTAGGTTAATTGATTGTGATCTAACTAACTGTGACTGGAGCATAACTAAACATAACTACTTACCTACCAAGGTCCACTGAAGGAGACTGTTGGTGGCACTTAGAGTGGGTTCCTAAATTATAGGAATTGGTCCCTTAGGCTCTTAAACTCATGCAATCATGTGCAGTAAGTGGCACATGTCCCCTAGTTGTGTTTCCAATGCACTAGTGGAGTGATTAAGACCTCGTAAGCTAGGAAAATAGACAATTGGACTATGTGGTCAAAGGGAGGATTAATAATAATCCGAACACCCCCCCTTAATCCTGACTTTGGACAACTTGGACCCTAAAAACTAAGACCAAAGGTCACCCATACGATCTAAATGCAAAATAATAACTGCTAAAAACCGAGGAAATGGGGAAAAACTCATGGGAACCGCCCCCCCACCCCCCTCAAAATAAGCAGGAAAATCATGATCAAGCTTTCATATCAAGAGAAAATTTCTTCTTGAATAAAAAACTTGTGAAAATATTTTTGCAACCTACATCTATGTGATGCAGTGAAGAAGTGTGATGGTCCTTGTGTGCACTAGTATCCTAGGACTGTGCATGTGAACCTCTCCATCTTCTTCCAATCCGATGATAGAAGGGAGAAGGAATGTTTCCTTTGTCTCTTCTTTTTGGAGGAAGTCTGTCATGATCCAATTGGTTATTCTGTGAGCAAGGTTGTTGATCATTCCTTACCATAATGTAGCATCTCACTGGGAGCTTGTTGCACCCCTTTGAAGGAAGAGAACTTGCTTGACATAGCGCAAGGCTCTCTTTCTGAAACTGGGATCTTGTTCTCCTCATGTTAGATGGCTCTCCAGTCATGTTCCTAGCTGCCTCAATTGTTGGAATATTGGACAATACTGAGAGGGGGGGGGGGGGGAATCAATATTGATAACTTTTAACAATTTAAACCACTTTTAACTTATTCATTAACACACATAAACAAGGGCACACATAACACAAATTTATCGTAGAAGCCCAATTGGGTAAACCACCAATACTTCCTATTACTACAAAAATTATATTTACAATTAGTTTATGCCTACTACTATAGACAAGGATGGTACTACACCCTATTTACCAGCAACTACTGGAAGGAGGCTATGACCCCCTGGTTTATCAGCTGCTACTGAAAGGATGTTATGATACCCTGTTTACCAGCTTCAACTGGAAAGAGGTTACAATCCCCTGTAGGCTTGTTGCTTGCCCTAGCACCACCCTGATATGTTTTTATTTGATTTTCAAATCTTCTCTATGTTACCTGTCATTGGTTTTTCTTTGGTCTTAGTCTTCTCCTACATGGATCTGGATCACAGAGACGATTTCTCTCACTCATCATTCTGTCTATAAATGCCTTCTTACATGTTTTTTTGTGAATGCATCTCTTCACCGTTGCGCCTTTTTATTCTTAGATCGTGCCTCTTCATGAAGACTCAATTCTTCATTTTAACAATTCTTTAACTCTACTTAGGTTTATCAATCATACCTTTCCGTAACATAATCTTACCAGAATTTCCTCTTTGCAATGATAATTCTTCACCATAAATTATTTCGAATTTGCCTTTCTGCAATAGATTCTTTCCTCAACCATCCTGAGTCGTTGATCCATTGTAGACTCTTTCCTGTCTGTTGATCCAACACACAAATTTCCCTTCGTAATCATATTTCTGCAATTTCCTTAGCTTTCTGCAACAACCTTTTCGCACCGTTGATTTCTTCAGACTCTGTCCATACCATTAATCTAATGCGGATTGCGGATGCGTGGTTTGACTTTTCTCAAAAGGTTATTCTGCAACTACCTTTCCACAAGGTTCTTTCCTCAACTGTATTTCTGTACCGTTGATTTCTTGTGAACTCTTCCTAGACCGTTGATCCAAGATCAAATGTGGATTACAGATTGTAGGTTTTCCAAAATCCTTAAAAGTGCTTCCGCAATTTGCTTTCCATGCCGTTGATCTCATTCAGACTCTTTCTTGATTGCCCATCTTAGATCCGATGTAGATTGTGGATTGCAGGTTTTCCAAATTTCTTTGAAAACACTTCCGCAATCTTTCTTCTGCATCGTCGATCTCTTGCAGAGTCTTTCCTAACCATCGATATTCCGTTTCAATCCTGACCGTTGATTTATAATCAAATGTGGATTTGCGTTATATTATTGTGGATCGCTCTGCAACCGTCGATCTCTTTGCAGATTCAATCCTCACCGTTGATCAATGATAAAATGTGGATTCAATCTTAATCATTGATCATTTTGTGGGTTCAAATCTAGACAATGATTTGTATATTGTCGATCCTTCCAAAAGGTAGGGGGACTGACAAATCATCCCAGGATCCAAGGTGGTGACTTCTCATGGCGTCCAAGTACCTAAAGCCCCCACACTACCTTTTCTCTACACGTCGAATAAGTCTAGTGAGACCAGTGCATATAAGCACCTACAAGCTCTACAGTGCCACTAATGTGGGATAAATCCCAAACGTCAAAATCAATCTGCACTGTTTATTGCCTTAATCGGATGGTTGTTGAGTCTTTACATGGGTTCTGTTGTCGATCCTCAGCCTCTTGCATCGATCCTATGCTTCTTGCATTACGTTCACTGGTTTTGTCATTGCTGAACTCTTTTGACTTCAATTGATAACTATTTTCAACATTCTCCCCCTTTGTCATTGATGCCAATATTTTCTTTTAGCCAATTCTCTCCCCCTTTGACAATAATGACAAAAGCTTCCTTTTGACAACTCCCCTTGTCATCATATCTTCCCCTCAGATTACGCTTACACTTCTACAATTGTTGTAAGGAGATTACTCCCAACTTCGATCTAAGATGCTCAAAAGCTTCCTTGGGTAGTGGCTTGATAAAGATATCAACAATCTGTTCTTCTATGTCAACATACTCTAGTTTGACAACCTTCTGGGATACTTGTTCTCTTAGGAAGTGATACTTTATTGGTATGTGTTTTGTCTTGGCGTGCATGATAGGGTTTTTGGACATATTCATGGCAATGGTATTATCACTATTTATTATTACTGGGTGCTCATACTTCACAAGTAAGTCTTCTAGTGTTTGCTTCATCCAAATGACGTGGGTGCAACATGACGCAACAACAATATATTCGGCCTCTGATATGGAGAGTTAAATGGAAGATTGTTTTTTACTTAACCATGAAACCAAACAATTTCCTAAGAAGAATGCTGCTCCACTGGTACTTTTTCGATCATCAACACTTCCTGCCCAATCTGCATCAGTAAATGCTTTTAAGATGAAGTCTTGACATTTTGGGTACCATAACCCCTACTCCATAGTACCTTTCAAATATTTGATTTTTTTTTTTACTGTTGTTACATGCTTTTCTTTGGGGCTTGACTGGAACCTAGCAGCCAAACCTACAACTTGCATCACATTTGGTCTTGTAGTTGTCACATATAGCATGATGCCTATCATGGATCTATACATGGTATGATCCACTTCCAGAGACTCATTGTCCTTACTTAATTTACAACTTGTGATCATAGGAATACTAACAGGTTTGGAGTCTTCCATCTTAAATATTTTAAGCATGTATTTGATGTACTTAGTTTGAGAGATAAATAATCCTTTGTATGTTTGGTAAACTTATAACCCCAAGAAGAATGTTAGTTCGCCCAACATTGACATTTCAAATTCCTTCTTCATTTCAGAAACAAAGTTTACACTTAGTATTTGTAAATTGCTTCCAAATATGATGGCATCTACATAAACAACAACAATGATCATATTTTCATCTTCAATTTTTAAGTAGAGATTACTTTTAGTGGCCCCTCTATTAAATCCTTATTACTTTAAGTAGCTTTCTAGCCTTGAAAACCACGCTCTTGGAGCTTGTTTGAGGCCATAGAGTGCCTTTTTCAAGTTACAAACATAGTCTATGTTTTCTGATAAGAGAAAACCTCTAGGTTGTTCAATATAAACCTCTTCTTCTAGTTTTCCATTCAAAAATGCAGACTTGACATCCATTTGATATACTTTAAAGTTTTTATGGCATGAAAGTGCTAAAAACATTCTGATTGCTTCAAGTCTTGCTACAGGTGCATAAGTTTCTTCAAAATCAATCCCTTCTACTTGAGCATACCCTTTACATACTAATCTTTCCTTGTTCCTTATCACTTGACCATCTTAATTGAATTTGTTCTTGAACACCTATTTGGTCCCTTTAATATTTTGTCTTTGGATCTTGGGACAAGTTCCCAGGTTTCGTTTCTCTCAATCTGATCCAATTCTTCATTCATGGCTTTGATCCATTCATCATTTTTGTTGGCTTCTGTAAAATTCTTAGGTTCCACTACTGAGAGTAGGGCTTGTTCATTAAATAGTAAATGTCTCCTTGTACTAACTCCAACATCTTTGTCACCTATGATCCGTGTCTCAGGATGATCCTTTTGTACTCTTCTAGATGGGGTTTTTGTATTAGATCTTGGAGAATCTTCTTCACTTTCCTACGTGTCTTCTTCCTCTCTTTCTTCTTCATCATGAATACTTTCATCCTTTTGCAAGTCCTCCTCTTCTTCATTATTTGTATTTTCATCACCATCATGACTTCTTGTTCTTCTTGGTTTTATGCCATCTATTCTTACATCTGCACTTTCTACGATCTTGTGTAACCTTTTATTTTAACATCTATACGCTTTCCTAGTGGATGAATATCCTAAGAATATTCCTTCATCAGTCCTAGAATCAAACTTTCCAAGGTCGTCCTCGTTCCTTTTAATGTAGTAATTGCTCCCAAATACTATGAAATATTTGACTGAGGCTGGTCTTCCATACCATAGTTCAAAAGGAGTCTTATCCTTATTCACTCAGAGTTTTCCTCTATTAAGTATATAGATAGTTGTGTATACTATTTCTTTCCAATATGCATTTAACAGCTTTGCTTCATTAAGTATTGTTCTGGCATCTTCTTGGATTGTTCTATTTTTCCTTTCAACAACACCATTATGTTGAGGAGTCTTTGCAGCTGAAAATTGTCTCTTAATCCCATGTATCTCACAAAATTCATTGAATTCGTTTGAGGTAAACTCTCCCCCATTGTCTGATCTAAGACACATGATTTTCTAATTTGTCTCATTTTCAACCATTGCTTTGAAAATTTTGAACTTTTCAAAGGCTTATGATTTTTCTTTGATAAAAGTTACCCAAGTCATCCTTGTGTAGTCATCAATGAGCAGCATAAAATAGTATTCCCCTTGTGGACTTTTAGTCCTTGTTGTTCCACGGAGATTAGTGTGGATTATTTCCAGAGGATATGAGGTCATATGTTCTTTTGTTTTGAAACTGGATTTAGTTTGCTTCCCATGTTGACAATGTCTACAAACTGAGTTTAGATGTTTCATAATTTTAGGCAAGTCTCTCACAGCTTCTTTCTTACTTACTTTGACAAGATTATTAGAGTTTAAGTGTCCCATTCTCCTATGCCATAACCAACTTTCATCAACCATACTCAAGTGGCATTGAATTTCATTTTCTAAGATGTATACATTGTTTGAATTTCTTACAACAATGCCAACAATTCTTCCTGAGTCCTTTTTTCTAATTTCACATTTCTCAGAGTAAAAAATACAGATTTGCCCTTGGTCACATGTTTGACTCACACTGAGGAGATTAGGCTTGAGGTTTTCTACCAATAATACATTTTTTGCTTTGATCTTGTTGTTGACAACAACTGTACCTTTGCCAATTATCTTGGAATACATATTGTCTCCAGATGTGACTTTACGCTTGTTATATTTTAGTTTTATGAACCTGGTTGGGTCTCTTGTCATGTTTTTCGAACATCCATTGTCCAAGTGCCAAAGATTTTATTTCTCAATTGCACATAGGGCAATCATGGATCTCTCCTTTTCTTCCCTTTCCTTCCAATACTTCTTTTGTTTTTTGTCTTGAAACTTATTTGTAACAGTCTTCCTTGTAGGATTCATCAGTTTACAATCTCTTGCCATATGTCCATAGTTATTACATTTGTAACATTCTAGGTCATATCTTAGAAGAAATGTAAAACGATAATGATTTCTTCCTTTTGGCTTGTCACTAGGTGAATTCTTCCTGTATTCACGAAACTTTTCATAGGCTCTGCAATTTAGGGCTTTGTGACCAAAGTTATTACAAGAGTAACAATGACCAAAGAAGATCTGTTGATATCTATTTGTCATTTATCTCTTAGATATCACATTAATCTTGTTTTTGTTATGAGAGGTTGGGATACATTTTGCTTTCTTCTTTCTTAACTGGACTCTTTAGTTTGGCAGCATAGCTTTTTCTATTTTCCCTTTGGTTTGTGAAAGAGCAATATCTTGGACCATATCCTAATCCATATTCATCACTTGATGATTTTTGGCTATTTAGAATATCATCCAAGATCTTTGAGCTGCCCTCAAATCTTGTTTTCAAGGCCTCTTCATCAAGTTTTTTTTTAAGTTGCAAGATCTCTTCCGCAAGATTTTTAGATTCTTGTTTTCATTTCTTGAGCCATATATTTAGGTCCTCTTCAATTCTTTTGGCCTCTAGAAGTTGTGTTTCCAACTCTTTAATCACATGGTTTGATTGCTTGTTTTTTCTCCTGCACTTTTCAAGTTCTTCAAGAGCACTAATGAGTTTGGCTTTTAAATCTACTTCACCTTCCTCATCTGATTCACCATCCTGAACCTATGTATCTACTCCCATGAAGATAATTTATGTTTCTTCATCTCCACTTGTATCTTCATCTTCACTATCTCCCATAGTGTAAAGAACTTTCTTTTTCTCATAGTACTTCTTTTTGTTTCCCATTTTACCCTTTTTGAACTTCTTTGAGACTTCTCTCTCATCACAGACATCTTGCTTAGGGTAAGGACATTTTGAAGCAAAGTGTCCAATTCTTCCATAGCCAAAGCATTTTAATGGTAGCTTTTCTTTGTATTTTCCAGTACCTCTCTCAAGTTTCTTGATGAACATTGCTTCTTCATCATCTAAGTTTTCTGAGCGATTCTTAGATAGGTTTTCATCTTTCTTTGATTCTTTTGAAGCTTTAAATGTTGCTTCTTCCTTTGAAGGTTTATTTAGTCTTGTTCTGATCTCATATGCAGTGAAGATCCCATGTAACTCATATACCGTCATATTTTCAAGATTATCTTGTTCGTCTAAGGTAGATACTTTTGAGTCATACTTTAAGGGCAATGTTCATAGCACTTTGTCAACAACTTCTTTTTCCTTCAGTTCTCCTCCAAGGGTTTTAATCACATTAACAATCTCATCTTTTCTTAAGAGATATTCTGCAATATTTTCTTCCTCTTTCATTTTTATACTTTTAAACTGTCCTTTGTATGTCTGAAGTTTGGATTGTTTTACTTTAGATGCTCCTTCATAAATAGTTTTAAATTTCTCCCAAACATGGTAGGTTGTCTTACATTGCATAAATTTTACAAATACTAACTATGTTAACCCACTCAAGATTGCATTTAGGGATTTTTCATTTGCCTCATATATGCGGTCTAGTTCATCTCTGTCTGTAGGTATGTTAGCTGGCAATTTGAACTCTATTTCAACAGATCTCCAGATTCTGTATCCAAGAGACATTAGATGGCACTTCATTCTTACACTCCGGTACGCATAATTATCTCCAGTAAACAATGGAGGTTTGTTGGTGGCTAACCCTTCTTGTTGATCCATAGTGGTTTTTAATAGGATCTTCCTTCCAATGATTAAGCTGTAGTGAAGGAACATGCTCTGATACCAATTATTGGAATATTGGACAATACTGAGAGAGGGGAGGTGAATTAGTATTGACCACTTTTAGCAATTTAAACCACTTTTAACTTATTGATTAACACACATAAACACGAACACATAGAACACAAATTTATCGTGGAAGCCCAATTGGGTAAACCATTGATATTTCCTATTACTACAAAAATTATATTTACAATTAGTTTATGCTTGCTACTACAAACAAGGATGGTGCTACACCCTATTTACGAGCAACTACTAGAAGGAGTCTATGACCCCCTGGTTTATCAACTTCTACTGAAAGGATGCTACGACACCCTGTTTACGAGCTTTAACTGGAAGGATGATACAACCCCCTGTAGGCTTGTTGCCTGCCCTAGCGCCAACCTACCACCCTGATATGTTTTTATTTGATTTTTAGATCCTCTTTATGTTACTTGTCACTGGTTTTTTTTTGGTCTCGGTCTTCTCCTACATGGATCTGGATCATAGAGACAATTTCTCTCACTCATCATTATGTCTATAAATGCCTTCTAACACATTTTTTGTGAATGCATCTCTTCATCATTGCGCCTTTTCATTCTTATATCGTGCCTATTAATGAAGATTCAATTCTTCCTTTTAACAATTCTTTAACTCTACTTAGGTTTATCAATCATACCTTTCCGCAACACAATCTTACCAGAATTGCCTCTCTGCAATGATAATTCTTCACAAAAATTCTTTCGAATTTTCCTTTCACAACAGATCCTTTCCTCAACCATCCTGAGCCATTGATCTGCTGTGGACTCTTTCCTGTCCTTCGATCCAACACACAGATCTCCCTCTATAATCATCTTTCCATAATTTCCTTAGCTTTCTGCAATTGTCTTTCCGCAACAACCTTTCAGCACTGTTGATTTCTTTAGACTCTATCCATACTATTGATATGATGTGTATTACGGACGTGCGGTTTGAATTTTCTCAAAAGTTTCTTCCACAACTTCCTTTCCGCAACTACCTTTCTGCAAGGTACTTTTGACAATGGTCTTTCCGCACCGTTTATTTCTTGCGGACTCTTCCTAGACCGTTGATCCAAGATCAGATGCGGATTGCGGGTTTTTTAAAATCTTTAAAAGTGCTTCCCCAATTTTCTTTCCACAAGATTTCTTATGCGCCATCGATATGATTCAAACTCTTTCCTGATCGTCAATCTTAGATTAGATGCGTATTGCGGGTTTTCCAAATTTCTTTGAAAACACTTCTGCAATTTCCTTTCCGCAATCTTTATTCCGCTTCGTCGATCTCTTGTAGAGTCTTTCCTGTATTAATCTATGACAATAATCTTGGGACTAAAACATAGTCTCATAAGAGATTTTATATAATTAAGCATGAAAATGTCATAATGGTGCTACAATAGGAGTAGCAGCTATGTGTATTCAATAAAGAATGAGTAATACAATACAATTATCGTGCAAGGTGCATGAATGCCAAGACAATTCGAATACTCAAGGAGGTCATTCGAATTGAACGGATGTGTGTAGCTTAACTGAATGTCAGCCATAGTCAGCACACATAGTTAACCACCAAGCTAATCAATAACTGATTCTCACACTAAGTCTTAACTAAATGGAGTGCAATAGATGACCGAGTCTAACTGAAAGTGACTCATCACATGTAACTGCATGTCCAACTGAAGGAGGCAGTGCATCCGTAACTCCAAGTAGCTCTGATGGAGTTAACTGAAGTAAACATGTCATCAGAAGTGGTTGTAGGTGCATGTGTTAGCTCTAGTTCATAAATAATGACAAAAAATGATCAAACAATGAATGGAGGCTCCTTCACAACTCGGGTTAATTGATTGTAACAATCAGTTAGCAATTAGGTGCATTTATGACACTCAGATCACCCTAGAAATGCTCCTTGTTTGAAGGAGGAAGCCCAGTTAGCCTCCCTGAATGAAGGAGAAGGCTTAGTTGGCCTCCTTGACTGAAGGAGGGCATGGGTGTGCTCATGCTGATGTCATAGTGTGCTCATCTGATGCCAAGTAAGTCAATTAAACTTAGGATAGTGGGTAAATGGGCCAAAATTGACCAAATAAGTGTGCATGTTGGGTAAATGACTCCAACATCCTGACCATCGATCTTTCAGGTTCACTCCTGACCATTGATTTACAATCAAATGCGGATTTACGTTATAGAATTATGGATTGCTCTGTAGTTGTCGATCTCTTTGTGGATTCAATCCTAACCGTTGACCCATGATCAAATGCGGATTCAATCTTAACCGTCGATCATTTTGCGGATTCAAATGTAGCCATTGATATGTACGTTGTCGATCCTTCCAAAAGGTAGGGGGCCTGATAGGTCGTCTTAGGCTCCAAGCTAGTGACTTCTCGTGGAGTCCAAGCACCTAAAGCCCCCACACTACCTTTTCTCTACGCGTCGAATAAGTATAGTTTGACCAGTGCATATAAGCACCTACAAACTCTACCGTGCTGCTAATGTGGGATAGATCCCAAACGTCAAAATGAATTTGCACCATTTATTGCCTTGATTGGACAATTGTTGAGTCTTTGTATGGGTTATGTTGTCGATCCTCTGCCTCTTGTATCGATACTTTGCCTCTTGCATTATATTCACTGGTTTTGTCATTGTTGAACTCCTTTGACATCAATTGACAACTATTTTCAACATCAATGACCTTTTGTTCCCATTTAGGCCTACTATTGGGAGTAGGGATTGGATTTGGATCTGGATCACTGTGAACTTCATCTTTAATTTCATCAACTGATTCAACTCAGTCCTCTGCTTCGGATTCTGAATCTGAAACACTAATGGAAACATTATCATATGTAAAAGGAGTAGGTATAATGGTTTTACCTCCCCTTTCGAATGGAAACCGATACTGTACTGGATTTGAGTATGGAAGAAAGTGTGAGAATTCATATGACTTGGAGGCATGGTTTGCAGCACCCTTCGCTATAATCTTCCCTGTTGAGATATATGAGATCTCCATTGAGTCAGGACCAAATACCACTCGCTTTGGTGGGACAATATGTGTCATATGGTACACAGACAACAAATTTGTTGCTAAGGAGGGTACATAGAGTACATCTTTGAATGTTCCATGTTTTAATTTAATTGAACCCTTTCCTTCAGCTTGAATTTGAGTGTCATCGCCCATATGAATACTCAGACCATAATAAGTTGTAATGAAGAGAATGAATCTATGGATTCAACCATATGATTGGAGACTCCTGAAGCAATGAGGAAGGCATGTGATTTTGAACATCTAGCCTTCAATGCATGGCATCTCTCATCATGATCTTCAATCTTTTCTCTAGAGTCAGTCTTCCTTACACATTCAAGGAGGTCAATATTGTGTTGTGCAAGGAGTTTTTCCATCTAATCAATGGTCTTCTTCATACAATACTTCTCTGTATGGTTTCCTTTCTTATAGTAAGAGCATTTTCCTTTCTAACGTTTGTCCTTCCTAGATCCTGAGTCTTCAAATGCTGGATCAAACTCATCTTTTGGTTCAAATTTAGTGTTTCTTTTCTCTTTACCTTTATGCTTCCTTATTGCTTGCGCATTCCTTGTCTCACCAACTAACATAGCTTGATTTGGATATGCTCTGAGAGCTCCCATCTATATCAGCTTGTCTTGTTCTTGGATTAGAGACTCTGTGAAGGCATCAAGGGATGGCATTCACCAATTAGGAGTAGTTATTATCCCAGAGTGAAAAGTAGAGACAAACACTGAGAGTTCTGAGCCAAGTTTGCTTAGTATGGAGAGCACCAATTGCTCATCCTTCTTCTCAATCCCGCATTGCTTGCATTGCATCACTTCATTCTACGAGATATGGCCCCTTAGTTCATCCTGTTTTCCAAACAAGGATTCGAGCTTATCCCATACTTATTTCGGAGCCTTGAGTCCATCAAGATGGAACAACATATCTCTGGAGATGTCGATGCACATGTAGTCAAAAGCTTCATCAAGCCTATTCAGATGGTTCAATTTTTCAATATATTGTTGGTGTTCGACCTCTCTGCCCATTGTCATCACTATACAGACCTTTGTTGCACAAGTAAATCTACATGTCTACTCTCCAATCAAGGTAATTGAAAGGAGTAAGGATTTTGGGAGTGAGAACTACTGAATTCTCCATTTCGCAACTATATTGATCAACAATTATTCAAGAAATCTTTGAATGTACATGCAAAAACACTACAAAACACTCCAATTTGCATTAATTTAGCTCAAATACACTTCACTTCAACACGTGCACTTTCTCTGAGTACATCACACCTGTATAGACTTCTATGGACAGAATCCAAAGGGAGCAATGTAATTATTCTAGGAATTATGTGGAAACTCAACAGCTTCTGGTGCAAGCATGGAAGTTTGTGAGGTTCGAGGTAGGCATGGATACCTGCTTTTATACCATTTTAAATTATGTGAAGCATAAGATCATCAGATTGCGTGAATTCAAATGATAAGAGGAGGTTGCAGAAGAGAGAGAGGAATTTAGCAATAGATTGTTCAATTAATCAGACAAAATTTCACACACATGGAGACAAAATTGAAATATATGATTATATTCATGAATCAGTAAATAATATGGAATACACTGGTTGCACATATAGGAGAATTTGAATTCCTAAGATAGGATTCGAATCTACCAACTCAAACTGACTCTAGAGTTAACTTAGTGTGGAGAAATCACCATTGGAGCTCACTAATGCAACTCCAGATAACTAACTTAGTCTACAATCAGTTAACTGATGAGGGTATGTGAGAAAAGGCTCCCACACTCCCTTTAATCATGCAAATAGGCTAACTATTTGTGATATAAATGATTGTGACTAGAGCATAACTGAACATAATTGCTTACCTACCAAGCTCCACTAAAGGAGAATGTTGGTGGCACTCAGAGTGGGTTTCTAAATTATAGTGATTGGTCCCTAGGGCTCCTAAACTCATGCAATCAGGTGCAGTAAGTGACAGATGTCCCCTAGGTGTGTTCCCCATGCACTAGTGGAGTGATGAAGACCTCTTAAGCAAGGAAAATATACAATTAGATTGTGTGTCAAAGGGAGGATTAATAATAATCCCAACACCTTTGTTGGGGATGTCTAGTGTGTTTTAAACTTTTGCTTGCACTTCGTATGGTCCATAGAAGATATATTGAAGTTGATTTTACCTTATCACCAAATACTTTTTGTTTGTATCATTGTAGTTGAAAAAATGGCAATCTCCAACCGGGAATTGCATACATGAGTAGTGATGATCAACATGTTTTATTATATTCCCTACCTTGTAAAAGTTGTCCTTGATGATACTGAAGATGCTATACATTTCTTGTATAGTGTTAGTTATAGACAAGGCTTTAACAGTTTGGATGCCCAAGTCCTTGGGCAACGGAGGTTCATAGCTAATAATGCCCTGAAGGGGACATTTAGTGGTAGATTGATATCTAATATTACACCAATATACAAAAATATGCAACACCCCAACCATTTTCTTTGCTTATCCCTTATGTACATCTAAATATATGTTAGACTATAAGTCCCAAGACAATCCCAAAGTCCTAGATCACCTCTCACATGAGTTGTTATTTTTATCACTTTATGATTTGTCATACTTATCCATTGATGGGTTGTCATGGAATCTAGATCTAGAGGTGACTATAATCCATGTACTATATAATATCCTCATTGGTATGAATATCAATGTGGAGAATGACTCGCGCCTTCCCTCCAATCTATATCTCTTGTTTTCTTACTTAATAGTTTCATAATATATTCTTCTAAATATAATATATTCTTCATAATATATTCTTAATATAATATATCTCTTGTTTTCCGAGCTGATTGAAGATAGTGAGACAACAAGTTTGAAGTCTCAATCACCAATATTGATGCAATGACAAAGTACATTGAGCATATAAACATTCTTAAAGAATAAATTAGCAACTTCAAACTATTATGAATGAAATTAGCTTAGTTAATCAAGCAAATAACTACCATAAAGATAACATCCTTTTCTCCATAAATATGGAGTACCTCCGTAAATATGAAGTACATGCAACACATAAAAATTATGAAATAAAATTATAAAAATGATGCAAATAGTAAAAATAAGATGATGGTTACAATTGAAGGCTCGAATGTATAGCACGTTAAAGGATGCCTAGGTGCGCTTTAAAAAAGGTTACATCTAAAAAATCTTAATTTTTATTTTAATATTCATTTAATATGTTTTTTAATTATTAATTATTTATCTTTTACTTTATTCTAAATTTGTAAATTTATGTTACTTTCATTTTTTACATCTATAACATTGCATTTCCTTTTTAGATGTTTTGTCCTTAAAGCAAGAAGGTAATGAAGGATGTTGTTGAAAGAACTTCTCTATCTCTTAATTTTTGTTTCTAAAATGTTTTTACATTTAATGAGGTATTGCATTTCCTTTTTAGATGTTTTGTCCTTAAAACAATAAGGTAATAGAGGAATGAAAGAACTTTTCTATCTCTTATTTTTTTTTTTCTAAAAGGTTTTTAGATATTTTAGATTTAATGAGATATTCTTTGATATTTTTAAAGTGTAACCTTTCATCTTTAGTATTAATGATAGCTTTGAGCTCTAAGCTCACCTTTTCTTTATTATCCAATATAGGAAGTTCTATTTGTGTTGATTATCATTGCCTCAACATTTTATTGAGACTTGGCATACGGAAAACGTTATGGATATGACTTTAGTGTGTTAAGTCTAGGTTATATACTACTTGACTAATCTTATTGTTAATTTGGTATGGCCCATAAAACTTTGGGGTTAATTTGTTTTTTTATTTGTTCCTTCAAATATATTTGTTTATATGGGTATGATATTATGAACACTCATTCTCCAACTTCAAACTACCTCTTTGTTGTATGATGGTTTGTTTGCTGCTTTGTATAGTTTTGTGCAATTATTAAGTTATCCTTATGTAGTTGGATTACCTTATGCTTTTCATCAAGTTCACTTCGTACCGTCGAAACTTCTGTATCACTTGAAGAAAATTCCTTCCACTTTGGAGGTTTGTATCCATATAGAGCATGAAAAGGAGTTATTTTAGTCGATGTGTGGTATGTAGAGTTATATCACCATTATACCAAGTTCAACTAATGGAGCCATTTGTTTTGCTTACCAATTATAAAACAACAAAGGTAGGCTTCCAAGCATTTAGTAACGATTTTAATTTAGTCGTCTATTTGGGGGCGGCAAGTTGAACTCATGTTAAGGGATGTCCCAAATTCTTTACAAAATTCATTCCATCCCTATCACTAACAATGACCTTCGAGAAGCCATGTAATTTGTAGATATTTTTACATAATACTTCAATGATTTGTTTTGTTGAATCTTTTTTCCTCACGCCCATTAAATGTGCATACTTGGTTAGTCGGTCAACTGCTACAAGTATTTTATGTTTTCCTTGTGACATGGGTAAACCTTAAATGATATCCATGGAAATTCCTCCTCACTTTTGATATGGGACGTGGAGGGGATGGAGTAACCCTGAGTTGCAACAATTTCACTTTTGTTTCTTTGACATTTGTCACATTTTGCTACATTTTTTTTATATCCCTAATCATCCACTTCCAAAAGAAAGAATGTATTGCATTATAGTAGGCTTTAAAAAAGCCAACTGCTAACCACCTAACCAACTAGGTGGTCAACCATGTACCATGCAAATGTACCATATGCCTTGAAGATGAGAAAGAAGTACCCAATAAAGTTTTTCAAGCAAGGCAACTCTTCTTCTTATCTTTTCTCCATGAAATTTTCGCACCCCTGTGAGAGATATTGTAATGATATCTTAGCATGAACAACCAATTTTTGTATAATTTAGTTACCTAAGACTTTATCATTAGGGAATTCCTTTCATCGAGTGTTTTTTTCCTTGGATAATTAAAAATCATTTTTAGTGATTTTAATTATCTAAGTTTTTCACTCAAAAATACCTCCAAAGTGGTGAAATGCGTTCTAATGATCGAGTCCACGGGGTGAATGAGGCCTAAGAATGTTCTATGTAACCATGCCATACACTATCTAGAGTCTTGTAGAATTTCAATAGGTTTTACCTAGGATTTTTTATTTTTTGGTGATTAAAAAGTGTCCCTCAGCATTAAAATGTTGTAATAGAAATATGGTTAAATGGCATCTAATGCCCATTAATTGAGGTATGGCTACTCAAAATCAATGGCATGAGTCCTCCTACACCCTTGGGCCAAATTTTGAAGTCATTCAGACAAGTATTGCTAATGTTTTGGTCACATTTTTCAAAATCAGGTAAGGAAATCAGGAAAATTGACAATTAATTAGCAAGCCAATATTTGGAAAAGTGCCTAAGGTCACTTAGAAGGGGGGAAATAAGTTTCTAAGTGTTATATTATGTTCCTAAGGTGGATTTAGAAGAAATAATCTCCCCCTCCCAATGCAAGTGTTTCACAACAATGAAGATGTCGCCAAAGGGATTGTGCCCTCCCTCTTCATGGAAATTGAGATAATTTAAAATAAGCCAAAGTAAGGGGTACCACTTTGGTGATCCCACCTTTGGGCCCTGAATGAAGACTACAAATATTAGAGGGAGGTTTCTCTCCCATTTCTATTTGATTTTTTATCCTAGCAGATGCCCCGAAGAGAAGTGGTTCCCCTCTTTGAGCTCCTATTCTCTCATTTTGACAAGTGGCTTGCATGCACTTGGGCTCTCTCCTCACTCATTTCCTATTTAAGGAGGCTTCCCCTCCTCTCTTGGGTTACACAAACTCTTTCATGCTCTTGCTCTGATTCTTTTTCTCTCGCTCTCTTGCTCTTGCTTGGGCCATTGTAATTTTCAGCCATTTGGCTTTGTTAATCAAAATATTTGGAGGAATCTTGTGTCCATTGTTCCCATTGATGATTTGTTTCCATGCTTGAGGAGCTACACAAGTTAGGGAGGCCAAGGAAGCATACTCATTTGCTTTGGTAATATTTGTGGTATTTTCATTCCATAAATTTCATGAGTTTTCATTCTTGTAGCAAAAGAAGTTCATATATGTTCTAGTTTGAAGTTTATGATTTCTTTTCTCATTATTTGATTCTCACCTTCTTGTAATTGTGTAGTGAAAATATTATAAGTTTTGTGGGTTATTTGATTGAAGAGTGGGACTCCAGGAGTGGATGCTCCATTGCTTCACTTCTTAAAGAGCAAAGGACAAAGATTCTCTTTCTTTGCATACAAATTTCTGCATTTTAGTTTTAGTTTGTTGAGTGTTTCAAATTTGGTTTAACCCTTATATACTCAAGTTCTTTCAAAATTATCCATTTGACAACTTTGTGTATATTTTGTATATATATTGCACTAACATACTAACTTCCCCAAAGTGATTTTGAGCACATTTTATCATTTTATGTTTGCTGGTTTTTAGCAAGTTGGTGACAAAACAAGGCAAAACTCGTTCAAATTTTAGTCAAGAAAGGTGCAAGGCTACCCCAAAGGAAGAGCTTCAAGGCCATCACAAGAAAGGGGTGAAAACATGTTTTTTCCCACTTCTTTCCTCGTTTTCTTTATGTTGAAATTTCAACCATTATAACAATTCCAAGTGAGTCTCTTGGACTTCATTTCTTATTTTGCCTTTTTTAGTCAAATTGAATTTTCCCTTGTTTGTCATCCTTGCATGCAAAAGAAGTCGGGTTTTCCCACCTTTGCATAGGCAATTGTTGATTGGATTGGGTTTTGGTTTAGTTAGAAGTTCAATTTTTTTTTTGCCCACACCTTACAAGTGGTTTGACTATGCCATCCTTGCAAAATCGCGTCGGCTAGTATTCTATTTTATTTCAATCTCATTTTTCGCACAACTTGCAAGTGTTTGGTTATGCCATCCTTCAAAAATTGTGTCGGCTAAGCAATTAATTTTTGTTATTTTTAATTGCCCACACCTTGCAAGTGAGTTGGCTACGCCACCCTTGCAACATCATGTTGGATTGCATCATTAATAATTGTTAATTATTCAGTTCTTTTAAAATAAACCTTGCCCCAATCTCCGTGTTAAGGTTTCATATTCTTAGTTAGGTATCATTACTATTTAATCCAAATTAACAACACTAGCATATGCAGAATCACTGAAAGAAACACAATCACAAGATAGACAAATATTTAACCTAGGAAACCCTCAAGGGGAAGAAAACCCAACAAAAATTTCTCTGTGTAAGATGTATAAGATAAAACCCCAAAACATGTAATCCTCCTCCTTACTAGTATGTCTCTCTCTCTCTCTCTCTCTCTCTCTCTCTCTCTCTCTCTCTCTCTCTCATATGCGCAATACGCAAGTGTGAGTCTGTGTTCAAATGAGGGACGCAACTCCTCTATTATACTATTTTCGTCACTTGACATTTAACCTAACAAGTCAGCCCCACTAAACTGCCTGGGCCGACTTCACCTAGGAAATCTCAAAACAATATTATATTATATTTATTAGGGTACTATTAACCTGACTTATAATGGAGGCTTTACATCATGACTATATGATGACCAAATACAATAGTAACATCTCGACGGAGGAATAAGACATCTCCCTTGAGGTACATCAGTAGAATATATTTAGAATATTCTTTGAAGTTACAATATTTCAACACTTCGCCCCATATTAACTCCCCTTGCAGTTTGGTCTGACCCTGGGTGATAAGAAATGGAGAAGATTCGAGTTGACTAGAATAATAAGCATTTCAAACTATTTTTTCCCACACCTTGCAAGTGATTTGGTTATGCCATCCTTCCAAAATTGTGCTGGCTAGCATTCTATTTTATTTCAATCTCATTTTTCCCACACCTTGCAAATGTTTGACTATTCCATCCTTGCAAAATTTTGTTGGTTAAGCATTCAATTTTTGTTATTTTCAATTTCCCACACTTTGCAAGTGAGTTGGCTACACCAGCCTTGCAGCATCGTGTTGGCTTGCATTGTTAATAGCTGTTAATTCTTCATTTCATTTAAAATAAGCATTTCCCCAATATTCACCCCGTATTCACTCCCCTTGTCGGTTGGTCCTACCGTGGGTGACAAGAAAGTGAGAAGATTCGAGTTGACTAGAATAATAGTCTTTTCACTCTATTATTGCAAGATTGAGAAAAGAGGATTAGTGTGTGGAGCTAGAGGGGTAGAGGTTGTTGGGGACCTTATGGCACTTTGTGTGCTCTTGTTGAGCACCTGACTTGTTCTTGGGACTTATTTGTGGAGCTAGGAGAGAGCCTTTTGCTCTCTTGTTGAGCACCTAACAGTTTCTCTCAATTGAGGGATAAGGATTGGAGGTAGACACCTTAGTTAGTTTACATTTGATTGTACAACATTCTAATCCCCCTAAGCACAAGTGAGACCTACAATTAATTAAAACATATATGACCATTCACAAAAAAATTGCATCCTTTACTTCAATAACACTCCATTGCACACTCTTTATTCAAAGCATTTTCTTCCAAGTTCTTTATTCGATTCAACATAGTTGCAAGCAAGTTTCACTTACCATTGGTTTTATTTGCTTAGTGTATTTTCAATAATTTAATTTGATGATCGATTATTGTAGATTGTGAATAGTTCCATTCGATTTATGTATCTAGTAATTTTGTCAAGTTTATTTAGTTTATTTGTGACTCCATATCCCTAGCAAAATAGGCACTGGTTTAACAAGCAATTGATCATTATTCATTCTTGCATATTTATTTAGTTAAAATTTCAAAGCAAAGTTTGTCTGACATTTGAAATTATTGCATTTTTGCATGATTAATTGCCATAAGGCTTAAATTAATCTAATAATCTTTACACTCCTAAAATACAACCTTTGAAACATAGTAAATAGGGAATACCCCCTAGACCTTTTTAGGAATTGGGTCTAAACGGGGGAGTTAGGAATCGAGGTGGCATTGGGTTCTAAACTCATATTTGGCCTTGGGAACACACCTAGTGGTTGGAAGAATTTTCCATGGTCATGTGTGTTTTAGGCGGCGACACCTACATTCCCCGCAACTGGTGAGTCATAGTCCTTTAAAACCTTGAACCTAAATTTTGATGTTGGGCTTAGATAAATTTTCCCTTTATACTGAGGGATATCATTATTCCATTCAATTTTAGGATTTTAACTTGGATTATTTATCATGGAACATGTTTTAAGGTCCTTAGCCTACTTGCATAAGATTTCGTCCAACCTCTTCATATTTTCATAAAAAAGACCGACCATTATATTGTCCTTCCCTTTCTTATGTATCATATCCATATAAAAGATGGCAATTTTTTCTATCCATTTATGTTGTTACCTTGACAATGTTTTTTATTGTAGAAAATATTGAAGACTATTGCGATCTATACGTTAAAAAAATTGCTCTCTGGAAGGCAATGTCGCCATTTCATTAACACGTGCATAATGGCAAGCATTTTATTATATATGTTGAGTAATTTCAAGCATTATCTCTTATTGAGTTTTTGACTTTCAAATGCTATTGGATTGCCTTCTTGCATCAATACTGCTCCAATCCCAAATCATGAAGCATCACATTCAATTACAAAATGTTTTGTAAAATATGAAGTTGCTAATATTGGTTTTGAGGTCATAATTTTCTTCAATGATTCATGACACTTTGTTGCTTGAATATTCTATTGGAATGAGTTTATTCTTTAAAATATTTGTTAAGGGAGCAGTCACATGGGGATAATTTCAGATGAATCTTCAATAGCTTCTTTTCAACCCTAGAAATCCCCTTAGTTGGGAATGTTATTTGGCTTGGGGCATTTTGTAATTGCCTTGATTTTAATAGGATCTACCTTGACTCCTTCCTTGGATATCACATGACTGAGATAATTCACTTATTCTTTACCAATAGTGCATTTGGAATCTTTACATAACTAATTTTCCTTCAAAAGAGATAGTACTTGTTCTAAATGTTTAAGATGTTCCTTCCAAGTTTTACTATACACAAGAATGTCATCTAAAAAATCCAATACAAACTTCTTTAAATAATGTTGGAATAGATCATTCGTGACCTCTTAAAAGGTAGTTGGAGCATTAATTAGCTCAAAAGGCATTACCTTGAATTTGTAATGTCCTTCATGGGTTCAAAAAACCATTTTTGACGCATCTTCTAACCTTCCCTGATTTTATAGTACCCTGATCTCAAGTCTAACTCCAAAAGTACTTGGCTCCATGAAGTTCATCCAACATTTCATATATGAATGGAATGGGAAATTTGTTCTTAATGGTTATCTCGTTTAGTCCTATGTGATCTATACACAATATGAAAGACACATCCTTCTTTTCACTAACACTATTGGAACTGCATAAAGACTTTGGATTTCTGTAATAATTCCACATCTCAGTAGGTCCTAGATTAATCTTTTAATCTCCAGTTTATGGAGATGTAGATACCACTAAGGCTTAACATCGGTAGGAACTTGAACATGACATTACTTCAATTATATGTTCAGTCTTCCTTTCTAATGATAGCTCCATGGGATGGTCTTTGAATACATTCTTGTATTTTTGGATTAATTCCTCAATCTCTAATGGTGTGGAGTCAAATAATTATGGTGTAAGTATCTCCCTTGCCGTTTGAATTTAATAACGTGTTTTTGGTGTTTAGTTGAGTAAGTTCCTAGTGTTTGTAACCATTGTACTTCTAAGACCACATATACTCCTTTTAAGGGTACAAAGTAGAATTGGGATTCAAAGTTGTAATCTTGAATTTACAATTTGACCTTGCAACACTTCCCAACACTTTCAATCTTTTTACCATCACTTTCGGATTAGGTACCAAGTACACAAAAATAGTTATTATCCTTATGATATTAACATTAACAAAGTTAAGGGTACTTCTTGTATACATAAGGACAATAACATTGTTAATTTTTATATTCCCCTTAAGCTTTAGCATTTGTGGTTAGGTTATTCTTGTTATGGTTGCGAGTGATATTCTTGGTGCATTCTCGTCATCTTATTTTAAGGAAATATTTTGAGATTTCCTACATCATCCTCATGTGATTCTTCACAATATAATTCGTCCTCTCTATCTGCTTCACAATTATATACATTCTTGGTGTTGTCTCTCTTATAACATTTATGTCCAGGTGCCATTTTTCTTCACAATGTTTACATTGTCCTTTCTTTATTCTCTAGGACTTTAAATTAAATTTGTTACCCTATATCAGATGTCATGGATGATATTCTACGAGGTCTATGGTCTATGGTCAAGGGTGGATTTCATCTTGAATAAACCTTGTCAAAGATTTTTTGAGATGACTTTTTATACCTATCTTTAACGGATTTTATTATTAATTTGTAATTGTTTTATTATTCCTATGTTTTTATATCTATAATAAGATACGTATTCCTCTTCCAGTTGGAAATGACATAAAACTAGAGAAAACCAAAATAAGGAATAATTTCCACTAGATTATTTTGGTGACCCTCACATTTTTCCACAAACCACCCAATATCATGCTTTGTTTTCGATCCAATAAAGGTTAGAGGTCTTTCTTTGTCATTCAACTTTTGAATTTTAAAGGTAATGGCGGCTTGTCATCTTTTTTTTTCAGAAGAAAAAATCTGATCCTTGATATTCATGTAGAATCAAAGGAAATGGTTACATATCCTGATTAGAGTTCAAAACAGACCCAAGTCTAAGATATTGTCAGTCCACAATCTACCAAGCTGCTGATACAAGTATAAAAAAAAAGAACTGGGTCTAAGCAATAATATCTCCAAGTAGCAAGTGAGCAAAAATGACAACTTTCCCCCAAGGATATCAGTCATGACTATACAGAGCACAAGATGAATCTAAACAACTTATCCCAGGAGGGACTCGATGTTACACCCAAATCTCGTCATCAACATGTGATAAGATCCTCAACATCCATGTTTGCCCTCATTCCCAAATCTTGAAGTGAAACAATGATCCATATGTCAAACTTGCATATAAAAATGTAGCACCGCTTCTAACCTTAAGCTTAGGAGCGGTGCCTTCTTCAACATCGCTCGAGTTGTGTTGAAGACAGGCAGTGGCACCACCTTTATTCTTTGTTTGAAGAGTGGTTCTGCCCTAGCATCGCTCTATCATCAAGGAGCAGGTGCGGTGCCCTTGGTAAAAAGTGAAAAAGAGAGACTTCACGAAGCTTCTAGATCAAAATCTTCATGGTAGGCCTTATCCCTATTCACCTGGGTCAGTTGAGCTCGAGATCCATCCTTTGGGGATCTCCTATCCACCTCACCCACAAAAATCTCAACCATCTCTATCCATTTGAGGCCTATAAAAACAGGCTCATACCCCATGGTTGAGGAGAGAGCAAAGTAATGCTGCCATTTTGACATTCTGGCTTGATCTATTAGAGTGAGCATAGAAGAGCAAGTTGGAGCTATTGGGGATAAGACATCAGTTTTGCGGAGGAGTGCATCAACACTAAAGCACGAGTTGTAAATTCTTTCATTATTTATCAATGCAAAGTTGGTTCCTTTCCCATATACTTGTTATGTATAATCTTGCATGTTTATTATCGGATTCCTTAGTCACATATATAGATCTATAGATAATTTTCTGGTACTTTTGATGTTTTGTGTTTGATGTGTTTATACAAGTATTTTCTTGGAGATCTTTTGCCATAGGTGAAGAGCCACATCATTCCATCAAAGATTGTATTCCAGGTGTCTATAGTTTCTAGGAGAAGTCTTCCAACCTTATTGTGAACTATTTGTTTTGGATCTAAACCATTCAGACCAGAGGAACAACTTCTGTTCGCAGAAGGTGCGAAATTCTTAACAACAAATATGGCGACCATACTGGGGAAGAGCTTCAACAGATCTGATCTTCCTTAGTATTTGAGCACTTGTCTGAATCCAAGCTCCAACCTTTTATCATTTCATTCAGATCTACCATCTGACCTAGTTAGGTTTTGGTTTGATATCATCAGATCTCTTCAGATCTGTGTCATCCTGACTTTATATGCTCTTTATCACTGTCAATTCATCACTTTTGATGCTAGTTTGCCAAGATTTAACTTTGTTTTTTTGCTTTTATTGTGTTTTGGATATTTACAGGGAACTACGTATGTGCATTGGGTAATAAACGGTGCCACCGCCTGTGCATAGATAGCAAGAAGCGATGCCACCGCCTATAAGTAGTTAGCAGGAAGTGGTGCCTCCTCAAAACCGCTTTATCAACAACCCTCTGGAAGCGGTGCCAGGTAGGTTTTTTCCAGACCTCTTATTTTTCAAAATTTTGTAAAGATTTTTTTTGGTTTTTGAATTTCTTGTCTTCAGTTGGCATTGTCCGGACTTGTTTGCAAATACCTGAGTGTTTCAAATCTGAAATTTTTGATGTGGTGAATGCTTGTTTGCTAGAATCAAAAGTCTAGGTTAGATTCATCATTATTACCGCTTGTAAGTTTGGATATTTTGAAAGGAGTGTTTGGAAGATTTAGCTTAATTACATCTTTGCCTGCTATTGGATAATACTGAAAAGAAAGACTTGTTTGAATGGTTTGTTTGTTTCCATTTTTTCGTTAAGATAGTGAAGGACTTCTTTTTACTCTGGAAAAATAAATTTTTTTTGGTTGAGATTCATTTATATTGTTGTTTGAGGACGAATTGTTGGACCTCTGATTAGCCTCATAAGCTTTCGGATCTCCATTTTTCTTCCCTTTATTTCATATTGTCATCTCATCAAAAGAAAAAAATATTAGTAGTTTTAAATTAGATCTTTCCAGTTTAATAGAAAAATTGAAAAAATATCAAATATGCCTTTGTGTGCTTCTTGTCTTTCTTCTTAGAAAAGAGATCTTACCCTATTTGCTTGCTTTCAAAAGACTTGATTTGAAGAAGTGTTGTTTGCTTGTATTCTCGGAAAAGAATTGTTTAGTATAGTTGTTTGGGAAAGTTTTGGTTTCAAAGTAAAATTGAAAAGAAAAATATTCTCTCTCCTTCCTGTAATTAGGCATACTCTGAATGGTAAAGTGAATGAACGTGCATTTCATATTTGCATAGTTTTACTTTTCTGTTTAAATTCCATGCATTCACCTAATCGTCCACTTTAAAATTAAAGGTAGTTACAGGTCTAAAATTGTATAGAAATTTGAGTGATAGGTTGGAGACGTGTTCGGGCGTTGTAAAACGTAGGAGCTGTCGTTACTTTGTCCGCACTACAACTCGGACTCGCGCAGTTTTTCCACGTACCATCGGTATATTGAATGACCTTTCACGTATCCTTGAGGTATATATAAAGGTACTTCACGTACTCGATTGTATGTCAGAAGGCCCCTTGTGAACGGTTGTGCATTAGACAACACTACTACAGATTTGAGCTCCCACATACCTTGAGTATATCGGGAGACCCCACTATGATACCTTGTCCATCTGAGAAAAACCATTTGGCCGTCTCGTTTGGAGCAATACACTGAAAACATCATTGAGGGAGATTACTATGCACGTACCCTTGTGGTATATCGCAAGTTGCACCTGCTTGACAATCCTGGTGAGAGACCGACTATTTGAGCTCATCCTATCATTTAAGTTTGCTTGTTGGCCCGTAGCTTGAGTAGGAGAAATTTTTGTGTGTGTTCTTAGTTTTGAGACCCTAGGTTAGTTTAGTAACTGATACCAATCTGGTTGAGTTTTGATTGAGATGATCCCGAAGGAATCAGGGCTTGCCACCCGATTATCCTCCTGTTACGGGAGAAATTCCAATGGAAGCCATCGACCAAGGAGCGGCAACTAGTTCCCATGAGGAAGAAAATATAGTTGTAGAAAGTGGAGACCAATTCACTTCTTATATTAATCCCTTGGCTCAACAACCTCCTATGGCTGATACTTCCTTTCATCTGCATAGGGAAGGTCGCACCGATAGTCCTGCAGCATTTGAGTATGGCCCGGATGCTCCGTTTTGGAGAACTTCCATGGGTCAGGCCGTCTCCTCATTCAGGGTTAATAGAACCTCTCCTGAACAAAATTCTCCATATGAAGAAGAATGTAGACAAATCCAAGCATCTCTTCATCGTGCACAAGATTTTCAAGAGAGAATGCATAGGCTAGACAGAGTTTTGGCCGCACTTGCACCTCTTATTGAATCTATATAAGCTAGATTACCCCGTAATATAGATCCTTGGCCTGTGGCCGAAATTAGAGCTTCTCCTGATGGTCATCCAGTATATGGTGAGAGTTCTCGCAATCCAGGTCAAACCTCCAATTCCGCTCCTGCAGTTTTGAATTCTAGGTCTGTCTCTAGTCATCCCGTACTTTCAGTTCCAATAGTGTCTGTACCTTCTAACGTCGGGGGGGGGGGAACCCCCAGTGCGACCTATGTTACCCATTAGTGGAATTGTTACTAATAATAGGAAAACCTCTACTATAGGACAATCCATAGTATATGTTCCTCCCACCAACACAAATATGGTAAACCCTCCTTCAAGTTCAGGTCAGCCCTTAGTGGCACAACCTGTAGTTAATCAACCCTCATAGGGTTATGGTTACCCAGCAAATCAAATACTTGTAGGGAACATGAATTATCAACCTACCCCTATAGGAATGTCCTAAATTGGAATTCCATACCCTGGGAATGCATTTACACCATGGGGGCAACCCAACTGGTCTTACATGCCAGCGATGGGAGGAATACCTATTTATACTGCTGGGGGTGCCAAAGGATCACCTTATGGTGGTCTTGGTGGTCTGGGTTGTCCTCCTCCTGTGGTTCTGGTGGTCCTCATCTTAGTGGTCCTGGTGGTTCGGGGGGTCCTAGTGGTCCTCCTCCTAATGGTCCTAATGGTCCTGGTGGCCCTAGCATCCCTAATCCTTCCTAATGGTCCTAATGGTCTCGGTGGCTCTGGTGGCCCTAATCCTGGAGGTCAATATTCAAGAAGTAAATCATCTCATCAGACGTTTCAACAACCTGTATATCAGTCAACATATGGTCCTACTAGTGGATACATGCCTTATCAATACTACCAGTATGTGGAACCCAATCGTCAGTTACCTTTCCTAGAAACTTTGGATTTTCCTGATTTATCCAAATTGATAAATGATCCCATTCAACACAACCCTTCATGTCCCGTTATTCCAGTAAAGTTGCCATCCGACATTCCAAAATTTGATGGTAAGCAGGGAGATGATCCCAAGAATCACGTTATGACTTTCCATCTGTGGTGTTCGTCAAAATCCTTAATGGATGATTCTATTTGATTGAGTCTCTTCTAGTGCACTTTGACTGGTATGGCCACGAAGTGGTATATCGAACCTCCACGACATTTGTTTGTGGATTTTAGTGCATTGGAAACTGTCTTCCTCACGCATTTTCAACTACCCATTCGTTATGAAATGGGTATAGAACTTTTGACCTCTCTGCATCAAAATACCTCCACACACATATCAGATCATATGCATGAATGGAGAAGGCGGAGAAGGCTCATTAAAGCTCATATCCCGGACCAAATTTTAGCTGATTGGTTTACGAAGTCTTTGTTGCCACCCATTGCTCGATATGTGGCCACGGGCGGTACTGTCACTGAAGAGTAGGCTATCAGTCACGCTCAGTATTTGGACTTGGTGTAATCCCAATCCGAAACTTTGTATGACCTTATTCCTCAAGCTCCTCGTCCCATCATGGACCTGGCTAAGCCACCTGTAGAAGCTCCTGTCGATGGGGTTATCGGTTCAATCCAACCCCCGTCAACGGTAAAACCTGCCAAGCAACCCAGTGCTTCTACTACTGCTCCTTTTAATCCTATGGTTTTCACCAAGGTGAATGCTATTCAAAGTACGCAATCATCTGATAATAAGAAAAAGGGAAAAGGTAAAAATAAAAAACCTAGAAACCAACAGGAAAATCCCAAACCTATGGTCCCTGAAAACGAAAATAAAGGAAAAAGGAAAGCCAAATATCCCTGCCTGTTGTGTGGTGGTGATCATTTCATGAAGGAATGTCCCCATCGTGATGAAATTAACAAAATTTTAAAGAGTAACCCCATACTTGCAGTTCTTACTGATCCTTTTCCTTCTCAGTAACAACTGATAGACCACATGTCTAATCAGGGAAATTCTAGTTCTTCAGAGGAAGTCCGAATGATGTCATCGAAAACTGTTAGTTCAACAACTCGTAGTCAGTCATATGACAAGTTTAAGGAGAAGAAAAATGAAATCCTTCTCCAGATAAAGCTCCTCCCATTGGTTCTCCTGCATCCTCGTCTAATGGTCCCCTAACTATCGAGAAGCCTAATCTTGACGTGATTTCGCGTCTGCCTAAGAGTACTCTTAGGAAGGTTGTTTTTAATCCCAATGCTCGAGCTGCATAGTTCTATAATGTTGTTGAAGATCTCGCTCAGGAACCATGTGTAATGTCTACCTTAGAAGTGCTCGAAAGCTGTCCTACGCAACACAAAAACTTGTTAACTGCCTTATGAGCCCTGGACCCGGATAACACAAATTTGATCCATTTCAATGTGGAGAACTACAAATCTAGACTACCTCACCAACTCGCTTTTCATATCATAACAAAAGTAGTTGGGAAAAAGATCTTTAGGACTGTTCTAGGTTAAGGCACTTCAACCTCAGTTTTGTCTCTATCCTGTTGGAAAGCCATTGGCTCTCCCAAGCTTATGAAATCACCGACGACCCTATAAACCTTTGATGGACGAGGTTTCCAACCCCATGGTCTCATGCCAGTACTTTCAGTTGAGCTAGGGGGAAAAACTAATTCCATTCAAGTGGAAGTAGTGGATGCCCCATTAGACTACAATCTTCTCTTAGGAAGAAATTGGTTTTATGCTATGACCGTTGTCGCTTCGACGGTATTTAGAATTCTCCAATTTCCACATTTGGGAAAGATTGTGACAATTGATCAACTTGATTTCTCTACACTGGATGTTACTACCCCTACAATGAATAAAATCCCTATGCTAGGCCAGTCCCCTCCTCCTTATCAATCGAATGGGGTAGGTATGTTGAATGACTCCACCCTTATGGGCGTGTTCTCACCAGCTCCTTCTAGCACAGAGACAACAACCATCAATATGATCTCTACGTTTGTCTATGATCCCAAGGGAAAGCAATTTGTTGAGTCATCCTCCCGTAGCCTGCATGAAGCAGTTTGTGATGTTATCCAATCCGTTTTTGATGCCCATACAAATGATCTTCATCTTGTGGCTTCATATCCTTACCACCTGCCCTAATGGTTAAAACCCTCTCTTCCTACCTTGGATTATCTCTCCCAGAATTTTTCGTCAAACGAAACCATCATGGAGATTATGAGTACGAATGAATCAGTATGGGAGGATCATCATCACAGATTCTCGTTCCTCCCCAACACCAGTTTGACAAATAATGATTTTGTATCTCTCTTGGGTACTGATATTGTTGACATTCCGTAAACACCTGTGTTGTTGCAAGATTCTAAATCTGAAGGCAATCTATGCAACATTACTAAAACAAATCCGATCGACATATCAATCAAGCCTGGAACTATTGAACATGTTCACGTAGGGCATAACTGTTCAATGGAAGAAATTGAAGAATATAGAGCACTTTTCAAGGAATTCCAAGATATTTTTGCCGGGTCTTATGAATAAATGCCTGGGATAGACCCATCTATTGTGGTTCACGAAATCAAAACCTATCCCACTGCTAGATAGGGCAGGCATAAATTGCGTCAAGTCCATCCCCGGAAGGTTGTGGCTATCAAAACCGAAGTCGAAAAACTTCTGAAGGCAGGATTCATTTACCCTGTACCCTTGAAGGAATGGGTATCTAACAACATTCCTGTGAACAAAAAGCAGGGAACCATTAGAGTCTGCATCGATTTTCGAGACCTGAATAAATCTTGTCCTAAGGACAATTTTCTGACTCCGCACATCGATAAGATTATCAAGAACTGTTCCATAAGTGTCATCTTCTCATTCATGGATGGATTTTATGGCTATAATCAGATTGAGATATTTCCCATCGATCAGCACAAGACGACATTTATATGTCCGTGGGGAACCTTCGCCTATAGGAAATTACCCTTTGGCCTCAATAATGCCGGAGCCACATTCCAGCGTGCCATGTCCTATGTGTTTCACAACATTAAAAACATCATGGAAGTGTACCTTGATGATCTCCCTGCGCATTCACAGCAACAGGAAGACCATCTTCAACATCTTAGAGACATTTTCTTGAGATGTCGCCATTACAAAATACGACTGAACCCACACAAATGTATTTTTTGCGTTGAGACGGGATGCCTCTTAGGCTTCATGGTTTCTAAGGATGGCATTCGAATTGATCTACTGAATATTGACGCTATACTCACCCTACCTGCTCCAACCAAAATCCTTGAGCTCCAAAGTTTGCAAGGGAAGGCAAACTTTCTTCGTCGTTTTGTTTGTAACTTTGCTGAGAAAATGCACTGTTGTATGTATCTCCTTAAGAAGGACACTCCATTCTTCTGGGATGACTAGGCCCAGCGAGCCTTTGATAATCTTAAGCATGCCCTGACTCATTCACCCGTGATACACCCCCTGGATTATTCAAAGAATTTTCTCTTATATGTTACTACCTCTACTACTACCATCGGAATGGTTCTAGCCTAAGAGGATCCAAACGACCAAGAACACATGATATACTATGCCAGTAAGAATATTCTTGATTTTGAAACTCTATACTCGCATGTGGAGAAGTTAGCACCGGCTACGGTCATTGCTGTCAAAAAATTTCATCATTACATCTTTCTTCGCACCACCACCGTACTTGCAGACCAAAACCCTATGTACTACATCCTGACTCGTCAGGTACTAGGGGGCAAATATTCCCCTTGAATTGTCATCTTGCAAGAGTTTGAGCTTGAGTTTACCAAAGGTACTTCAAAGAAATCATTGGTCTTTGCAGAGCTGATGTGTGACCTTCCCTGTGTTTTGATGGATTCTGAGCCCAGTGATTCATTCCCGGATGAGTTTCTGTTCCTAATAAGCATGACCGACCCGTGGTATGGAGATTTAATCATTTATCTCTAGACATAGAGATTTCAGCCCAATATATCTCGTGATGATCGTCGCATCCGTCACCACGCGAAATACTACCTTATCTTGAATGATGCATTGTACAAGCGTGGTATAGACTCCATTCTTCGACGATGCCTCACCCATGAAGAGGCTGAACAGTTTCTCAATGATTGAAACTCTGGAGCATGTGGCGGTCATCTTTTTGGGATGGCTACAGCCCAAAAAATCCTTCTCACTGGCTATTTCTAGCCTTCAATCTTCAAAGATTGCCATGAGGCTGTTAAGAAATGCCCACCATGCCAACATTTCTATCCGAAAAAGTACACCCACCCTGCTCCGTTACACGTCGTCATTGTCGTTGGCCCTTTTGCCAAATGGGGTATAGATTTTATGCATTGTAAGCCTACCTCAGCCTGGGGGCATGGTTACATCATTGTATGCATGGATTATTTTACTAAATGGGCTGAGGCTATGCCTACATATGCAGAGGATGGTAAGACTGCTACCCTCTTCCTATTCAATCACGTAATATCTAGGTTTGGAGTTCCACAGTCTATAATCACTGATCACAAATCACATTTCTAGAATCAGATGATGGCAGAGTTAAGTGCTAAGCTGGGTTTTCGCCATGAAAACTCAACTCCCTAATATCCGCAGGCTAATGGTCAGGTCGAGGCCATTAACAAAGTTTTAAAAACTATGCTGTGTCGGATGGTTGGAGATCATGAATCCAACTGGCACCACACTCTCTTTTCTGCTCTCTGGGCTTATAGGACTTCAATGAAAACAATGACTAGTTTTACACCCTTCCAGTTAATTTACGGACTAGAAGCTGTCCTACCTATTTAGTGCCAGATTCCGTCTTTGAAACTTGCCATTGAACTTCTCCCCAATACTTCCACCGAGGAAGAAAAATTTCTATATCTAAACAATCTTGATGAAACTAGATGAGATGTTGCCTTAGTCAATAAGGCACATAAGAAACACGTCAAGGCACAGTATGACAAATCTGTCAAACCTCGTGTTTTTAACGAAGTTGACATAGTTCTGACCTACGACTAGAAACATGATAAACTAGGAAAAGGGAAGTTTGAATCAATGTGGTATGGTCCTTTTATCGTTTCCAAGGTTCTAGAGAAAGGGGCCTATGAGCTCGTAGATTATGACGGAATCCCCTTTGGGCAACCTCGCAATGGGTTGTACCTGAAGAGGTACTATGCTTAGATCAATCGTGTATTGTACCTTGTATATATGTACATTTTTTACTTTCAGTGTGTTTTAGTATTTTCAATATGGTTTTGAGTTTAGTGTCCAGGCTGTTTATACCATGTTTTGGTTATGCAGATCGGATGGAATTTTATGGCTTCACTGATGGTGCTTTCCACCACACCCTGCACCTTGCTTCAGCTGCTTGGGTTCTGTATTCCCTTGCACATGATCTATTCAGTTTAGGAGCGATTTGTATTGGTCCAGATACCAACAACATCGCCGAGTATGAGTTAGTAATAGGTCTACTAACTGAAGCTGCATCTCGGGACATTTGTGATTTGGTAGTATTCATGGACTCGTAGTTAGTGGTTTGTCATTTGAACCATGTCTATACCATCAGAAACCCCGTACTTCTCTGCCTCTTCTAGAGAGTGCGTCTACTGGAAAGGTCATTAGAGGTTATTACTTACATGCATATCCTTAGGGCAGACAATGCAGTTGCCGATTCATTAGCAAACTATATTCTAGACTGGTATATTGCTCATTCATAACTTGAAAATCAAACATGGTTCATCATATTGTAAATAAATAGTAAATAACACATAAAACTCATGTAAATACATTTTCCATTTGAGACGTATAAACACCAGTAATAAAGTTTGTATATATATATAATGTTTTTACAAAAAAATGGTCACGAGACCTCATCTAAAGCACGGTGGATTTCAGGAAAATACAACATCATACAAAATCCCGAAGCTGTCTCAGCTTTTAGTAATACATCATACAGGACACCATTTAGTGATGATCATGATAACATATGACAACTCGTACTACTCTATGTAGCAGTTGGCTGAAATGGCCTGGCACACCCGTAGTGTGCCTCTGGTACCTCATCGGGAGGTCATCAATAGCTGCATCCGGTATATCTAGGGTTTACCTCTTCAGGTTCTCCTCTAGCTCTTCCAGTTGGTCATCACCTCAGTGAAAAAGCCGAGCTCCCGCTCGCCTGTCCATTGGGGTTGATCCCCCAGGTCGTGCCACACCAACATCTGCATGAGAAAATTTAGGTCTTGTTACTACTCATAAAAAACATAAAACATGAAAATACAAAAAAACACAATTAATATTTTAGAGTCTTGTTTCTTACCGATGTCCCACCATTGCGCACCAGGTGGAAGTGGTAGATCAGGGTCACCCCTGAAGTTAGTACCCGCATATGCGTAATCCTCAATCATGAGGATTTGGTCATCCAACCAACGGAAAAATCCAACATCGTTCTTCACTTTGACTCTACCACCTCCCGTACAAGCCATAAGCTCTACCCACCTTAACATATGGGGGTCTCTGGCCCTCAGCTCGATAAAGATCACTTGGGGCCTCATGTGGGGCACTCGCTCGAAAAAGAAACAAGCTAAAATGGATCCATAGCCAAACTATTTCAATTCCCCTTGGCGACATTTAGTCAGCTAGTGCTTGAAAACCAGAAGTAGTGCCTCTGCCTAGTTGAATACAGTGGGTGCCATAACTTCTATGGCATATAGTAAATGGGCTCTGGATTCCTGATGAGGCCCTTGGCTTCCTTCCAGCCTCTGCATAGTAAAAATAACAGTGCGGAGTGCATCATCCACCACTGCCTTTATAGGGATCTTCTTCCCCAACATCATAGTACCAAGCACACAATGATGGTTTATCAGCTCCTGAGTGGTCACATCCCCTCCTCAGGAACTAGTCAATGAAATATGAGCACCCTGCCTAGACAATCCCACTAGAAAGTAGATATCCTCTACCTCTATGGTCAGTACATGGGCTCTCACCTCAAAGTACTGCTGCTTAGGGTTCCACATGCGTAGAATATGCTCTAGCAGGCGCTCATGGGATATCATACTCGGAGTGCGAAAAAAATTCAAGAGGCCACAACCTCTCAAAGCAGTAATGCACCCCGCATTTCCCTCAGCCAGGGCTTCATCATAGTCATGTTGCCATTCTTTCCATATAGCCATTTTTGACTGGATAAAACCTGCCAAATACAACAAATGGGCTAGTTAAAACCACATTCAATCATCAAAATCACCGATAAGATTCTATTTTGGCTTGCCCATTTGGTTTTTCAACCACACGGCCAGCACCGCTTGTCCTCCATTTACACAGAGGGGTGGCACCACTTGAGCGAAGCTAAACATACGCGGTTCTTATCGGGCACCGCTTGTCTCGTAAGGGGCAGGAGCGGTGCCCGCAATTTGGATTTAGTGCTTGCTCAAAGACCCCTGAAACCCAAGCCAAAACAAAAGTGGAAATAATAGAATGAAAGAGTAGGGCCCCAACATCTACCTAGCTTTGACAGTACTCGAAATGGACAGTGGATGCTCCTGTAATCTTTGGCTGAAGATCTGGCTCCAAAAGTCTCCCAAATGCTCTCACAAATTGGTAAATAGTAAAATGACTTGTTTTTACTATTCAATTGTCTTTTAAATATATATTTTTAGGTTTTTTCACATTATTATTAATAATTTTAAATCATTGTGATGCGGAAACACCTTTTAATATAGTTTATAAAGTCATTTATTTGAATGTTTATGAGACTAATGGACTTTTAAAAGTCTTGCAGGGATGAAAAGATAAACAGTAGTGTCTATGGAGGAGTTTGTGTTTGACTTTTTCGTACTTCCAGAAAACAGAAAATTTCCTTGAGCGTTTGTTTCGACACTTTGGTCATGCTCTTAGAACTTAGTATCAAAGTTCTGAGTCTTTTCTGATTCTTTTCGAGCTCGTAAAAACTTCTCATCGTGAAAAGAGACCTAATGAAGTCTCCTCTAAACTCTTTTCGGACTCCCTAAATATGAAAAGATTGTCGAGTACTTGTCTACTTCATACTCGTAAAAGTATTTGAAGAGTCGTCTCTCCGACGGTAGGTTATCTCTTTTTTGGTTCGGATACACTATTTACGAAAAAGGAACACTCCAGCCAATCATGACTGGAAGAGTTCTATTGGGTATCATTTTATAATTTTTTGGGCCGTAGAGACTAAATCATACGAAAAAGGACCCTTTGGAGTTTTCTTCCGTCTTCGTTCATACTCTCTAAACATGAATGATACCAAGTTTTCTTTCATTGGACTTGTTTAACTAAACACTGAGAGACCCTTTCAAGGAACGAACCCCTCCTTTCTTAGGTTCGTAAAACGTATGAGAATGGACTTGTCTTCGGACGAGCAAAAACGAGTGTTTGTTACCCTCTTTGGACTCGTAAAAACAAAAAGAGGCACTCATCAATCATGATGGGGAAATTAGGGAAAGGGAATCATTTTGCAAATAAATGGCAGTTGTTTGTCACCTTTGAACATGGCACTTGTCTGTATTTCATTCAGTCAATTGGGTAAATCATCTTGTCTCTGAGTCGATCCACTTTCATGAGTCATGTCACTCCTTTGAGCCTTTCAAAGAATGCATTGTCCAATGTCGTATTGTGTTCCGCCTCGTCGAATCAATGCTACCAAGTATTTTGTCGTTCTGCCCAATGTTCAAAGGGAGTAAGAAGTTTACCTCTGCAGTTAAAACAATCTTTATGTCAGTACTTTTGAGTCAGACCTATGGTTACATTATCTACAACATTCCAGAACTTTGTTCCGAGTTTTGTGTCGTCGATGTGGGATTCATCATGGCCCTCCTTCGACGAGACTATTCTTGTCGACATCAGCTCATCATTCGGGAAATAGTCTTAGAAACAAGTTTAGTACCTTGAGATCTGTATGCCTCAATGATAGATTCTCTCGCTCTCGACATAGGTTCACATCATTGACCTTTGATCAAAAGATTCGACTGGGTGTTCGACATCAAAACATTTATTCACACTCAGTAGATTGTACTAGGGTACCTTGGGAATCAATGACATCAATGGTGATCTCCCTCGCACTTGTTAACGGTTCACATCATTGATCGGTAATCAAGTGGTTTCTGCCATGTTCGACTTCAGATCATTGTAATCACATGGATAGAATCGTACTTTGTGGAAGACGAGATGAAGACCCTGGGTATTTGTTATAAAGCACTCATAGCTTTCTCCCCAGGTTGCGATGGAGTATATTGTATGAAGTATTAGCATGGATCCACATTTGTATGGTCATGGCTATGCTCAAATTCGCGTTTGTACGACATAGATCTGTGTTGTATGTCTGGTAGCCATGTCCAAGTTTGAGTTCTCTATCACATGGATCTACGCTATATTCTAGTATCCATGTTTGTTTATCTCTCCCATGGATCCACCTTGTATTGGTCTGCAGCCATGGTGAAGACTCATTTGCTCATGAGTCAAATTGATTTATTGCAGATGCCTGGTTGATGTTGATCTCTTATCAAGCTGATTCTTGCCTTGAAGTGATAACTTGCTCTATCAAAGCTCTCGCCTATCATATCCCTCTAGCCTCATGCTTTGGGGGGCATTCTGTTACACCCAAATCTCGTCATCAACATGTAATAAGATCCTAAATATCTAGGTTTTCCCTCACTCCCAAATCTTGAAGTGAAGACAGTGATCCAGATGTCAAACTTGCATATAAAAACCTAGCACCGCTTCTACCCTTAAGCTTAGGAGCGGTACCTTCTTCAGCACCGCCTGAGTTGTGTTGAAGATAGGTGGTGGCACCACCTTTATTCTTTGTTTAAAGAGCGGTTCTCCCCTAGCACCGCTCCGTCATCAAGGAGTAGGAGCGGTGCCCTTGGTAAAAAGTGAAAAAGAGAGACTTCATGAAGCTTCTAGATCAAAAGCTTTGTGGCAGGCCTTATCCCTATTCACCTGGGTCAGTTGAGCTCGAGATCCATCCTTTGGGGATCTCCTATCCACCTCACCCACCAAAATCTCAACCATCTCTATCCATTTGAGGCTTGAACAGGCTCATACCCCATGGTTGAGGAGAGAGCAAAGTAATGCTGCCATTTTGACATTGTAGCCTAATCTATTAGAGTGAGCATAGAAGAGCAAGTTGGAGCTATTGAGGATAAGACACCAGTTTTGTGGAGGAGTGCATCAACACTAAGGCACAGGTTGTAAATTCTTTCATTATTTATCAATGCAAAGTTGGTTCCTTTCCCATATACTTGTTATGTATAATCTTGCATGTTTATTATCAGATTCCTTAGTCATTGATATAGATCTATAGATAATGTTCTAGTACTTTTGATCTTTTGTGTTTGATGTGTGTATGCAGGTATTTTCTTGGAGATTTTTCACCATAGGTGAAGAGCCACATCATTCCATCAAAGATTGTATTCCAGGTGTCTATAGTTTATAGGAGAAGTCTTCCAACCTTGTTGTGAACTATTTGTTATGGATCTGAACCTTTCAGACCAAAGGAACAACCTATGTCCGCAGAAAGTGAGAAATTCCTAACAACACTCGAGTGATGTATGAGTCAAGTTGAGAGGCACTTCCATCATACACAATATAGTGCCAAAAAACAGCAGATAAAAGGAGACCAAGATCCAGCATAGAGCTCTAAAAGAGATGTAAATTACCTCCCCCAATGGTATGCTCTTCATAGAATTCCATGAAGGAAAAGAGGCTTGTGGCCAAAGAGAGAGCCTCCTTGGACAAGACATATGCCATCATGTTGTGCTCTCTATATACATGTTGAAAGTCCATAGAGAGGAAAGAGCATTTAAGCTTAGAGATATTGTCACACCAGTATACCAAATCCAAGGTAGATAGGGCTGCCTTGCTATTAGCCCAATTGATCACAACTGATGAGTCTCCAAAGATATTGAGGGATGGAGGTCCAATAACTTCAACAAAGTAGAGCAAGACCCATAATGCCAACAATTCTGCCTTAGTGTTAGTACTGTGACCACAACCCAACTTTAAACTGAATGTATGCATAGGACTGATGGCCAGATGTATGCCAACTCCCCCAATCGAACACGTTGCTACTCCATCAAAGAATCCGAAAGGATACTTAAGAACAGGTTCATGATACACCATTATCACTTTTTTAGTTTTACCAGTGACAAGATAAGAATGCAGAAACATAAGCCTGCACAATGAAAAGTATCCGTTGAAAGAGGCTTTACTCCAATAAAATTTCAATATATATATATATATATACACATAATTTCATTAAAATTACATTCTCTCAATTCTAACCCAGAATTTAAGTTTTTATGTTAAAATAAAATTTCAACGGATACTTTTCATTGTGCAGGCTTATGTTTCGCCTGTTGAAAGAGGCTAAACACTGAGAGACCCTTTCAGGGAATGAACCCCTCCTTTCTCAGGTTCATAAAACGTATGAGAATGGACTTGTCTTCAAACGAGCAAAAACGAGTGTTTATTACCCTCTTTGGACTCGTAAAAACAAAAAGAGGCACTCATCAATCATGATGGGGAAATTAAGGGAAGGGAATCATTTTACAAATAAATGGAAGTTGTTTGTCACCTTTGAACATGGCACTTGTTTGCATTTCATTCAGTTAATTGGGTAAATCAGCTTGTCTCTGAGTCGATCCACTTTCATGAGTCATGTCACTCCTTTGAGCCTTTCAAAGAATGCATTGTCCAATGTCGTATTGTGTTCTGCCTCGTCGAATCAATGCTGCCAAGTCTTTTGTCGTTCCGCCTGATGTTCAAAGGGAGTAAGAAGTTTACCTCTACAGTTAAAACAACCTTTGTGTTAGTACTTTTGAGTTAGACCTATGGTTACATTATCTACAACATTCCAGGACTCATTTCTGAGTTTCGTGTTGTCGATGTGGGATTCATCATGGCCCTCCTTTGACGAGACTATTCCTGTCGACATTAGCTCATCATCCAGGAAATAGTCTTAGAAACAACTTTAGTACCTTAAGATCTATATGCCTCAATGATAGATTCTCTCGATCTCAACATAGGTTCACATCATTGACCTTTGATCGAAAGATTCGACTGGGTGTTTGACATCAGAACATTTATTCACACTCAATAGATTGTACTAGGGTACCTTGGGAATCATTGACATCAATGGTGATCTCCCTCACACTTGTTAACGGTTCACATCATTGACCAGTAATCAAGTGGTTTTTGCCATGTTCGACTTCAGATCATTGTAATCACATGGATAGAATCGTACTTTGTGGAAGACGAGACGAAGACCCTGGGTATTTGTTATAAAGCACTCATAGCTTTCTCCCCAGGTTGCGATAGAGTATATTGTATGAAGTACTAGCATGGATCCACATTTGTATGGTCGTGGCTATGCTCAAATTTGCGTTTGTACGACATAGATCTACGTTGTATGTCTGGTAGCCATGTCCAAGTTTGAGTTCTCTATCACATGGATCTACAATGTATTATAGTAGCCATGTTTGTTTATCTCTCCCATGGATCTGCCTTGTATTGGTCCACAACCACGGTGAAGACTCAATTGCTCATGAGTCAAAAGTATTGATGTATTGCAGATGCCTGGCTGATGTTGATCTCTTATCAAGCCGATTCTTGCCTCGAAGTGATAACTTGCTCTATCAAAGCTCTTGCTTATCATATCCCTCTAGCCTCGTGTTTTGGGGGCATTCTGTTACACCCAAATCTCATCATCAACATGTGATAAGAGCCTAAATATCCATGTTTTCCCTCATTTCCAAATCTTGAAGTGAAAACAGTGATCCAGATGTCAAACTTGCATATAAAAACCTAGCACCGCTTCTACCCTTAAGCTTAGGAGCGGTACCTTCTTCAACACTGCCTGAGTTGTGTTGAAGACAGGTGGTAGCACCACCTTTATTCTTTGTTTGAAGAGCGGTTCTGCCCTAGCACCTCTCTGTCATGAAGGAGCAGGAGCGGTGCCCTTGGTAAAAAGTGAAAAAGAGAGACTTCACGAAGCTTCTAGATCAAAAGCTTTGTGGCAGGCCTTATCCCTATTCACTTGGGTCAGTTGAGCTCGAGATCCATCCTTTGGGGATATCCTATCCACCTCACCCACCAAAATATCAACCATCTCTAGCCATTTGAGGCCTATAAAAACATGCTCATACCCCATGGTTGAGGAGAGAGCAAAGTAATGTTACCATTTTGACATTTTGGCCTGATCTATTAGAGTGAGCATAGAAGAGCAAGTTGGAGCTATTGAGGATAAGACACCAGTTTTGTGGAGGAGTGCATCAACACTAAGGCACATGTTGTAAATTCTTTCATTATTTATCAATGCAAAGTTGGTTTCTTTCCCATATACTTATTATGTATAATCTTGCATGTTTATTATCGGATTCCTTAATCACTGATATAGATCTATAGGTAATGTTTTGGTACTTTTGATCTTTTGTGTTTGATGTGTTTATGCAGGTATTTCCTTGGAGATATTTCGCCATAGGTGAAGAGCCACATCATTCCATCAAAGATTGTATTCCAGGTGTTTATAGTTTCTAGGAGAAGTCTTCCAACCTTATTGTGAACTATTTGTTCTGGATCTGAACCATTCAGACCAGAGGAACAACTTATGTCCGCAGAAGGTGTGAAATTCCTAACAACACTCGAGTGATGTATGAGTCAAGTTGAGAGGCACTTCCATCATACAAAATATAGTGCCAAAAAACAACAGATAAAAGGAGACCAAGATCTAGCACAAAGCTCTAAAAGAGCTGTAAATTACCTCCCCCAAGGTATCCTCTTCATAGAATTCCATGAAGGAAAAGAGGCCTGTCATGTTGTGCTCTCTATATACATGCTGAAAGTCTAGAGAGAGGAAAGAGTATTTAAGCTTAGAGATATTGTCACACCAGTATACTGAATCCAAGGTAGACAGGGTTGCCTTGTTATTAGCCCTGCTGATCACAACTGATGAGTCTCCAAAGATATTGAGGGATGGAAGTCCAATAACTTCAACAAACTAGAGCAAGACCCATACTGCCAGCAATTCTGCCTTGGTGTTAGTGCTATGACCACAACCCAACTTTAAACTGAATGTATGCACAGGACTGATGGCCAGATGTATGCCAACTCCCCCAATCGAACACATTGCTACTCCATCAAAGAATCTGGAAGGATACGTAAGAACAGGTTCAAGATCCACCATTCTCACTTTTTTAGTTTTACCAGTGACAAGACAATAATGTAGAAGAGACAATACATGTTGACAGGTTGTGGAGGAAACAACATTCATGTTCTCAAAAATAGTGAGATTACGAGTATTCCATATACCCCAGATGATAAATAAAGGCAGATGAGAGTCCCCATATCACGATGAAAACAATCCTCAAGGTTTTGCAGGAGTGAACAGTTAGACCACGAAATTACCTGTCCAAATATTTTGCTAAACCAGTCCAAGATGTTCTGAGTGAAGGAACACTCCAAGAAAAGATGACTAACTGATTCCTCATCACCTAGGCATAAACAACATCTGTTTGGGCCATGCCAACCTTTGCTTTTAAGGTTGTCCCAAGTGGAGATCTTGTTCTCTAAAGCAAGCCATAGAAAATATTTTATCTTTAAGGGAATAGTGGATGCCTAGATCCTTGACATGGCAATTTTAGTATCCGGAAGCTAAGCTGGCCGTGACCTCTCCAATTGGCTTGTCATCTTGTAAGAGTACTAAATCAAGTCCAAACCTGATGGAATCACACTCAATAATTAGCACTAATATTGAAGCAAGGGCTTCCTTTAAGTTCTCAAAATCTTATCATTACTTGGTTGACTAGTGAAAGATATCCTTCCTTCGTTGAGTTAGCTAGAGGATGAAAATTTGTGGACAAATATGTGTAAAATCCTACCAAGCCAAAAAAATTCTTAAACCTTCTAGAGAATCGTAGGAATTATCCACTCTTGAATGGCTTGAACCATTGTAGAATTAGCATGAGCACCCTCCATATAGGTAATATAATAAATATATTATAGGAAATTCTCGACAAATTCACATTTGGATTATTTATGCATAAAGCTTATGTTGTGTCACAACCTTTTGGATTATTTATGCATAAAGCTTATGTTGTCTCACAACCTTGGGAGAAAAAAATCTAATACAATATATGAATGATCCATATGCTTCATGGATGTTCTATTGTATATGATTATATAATTAAAAAATAACTAGAACAAACTTCGAGAGATACGTGTCAAATTCCCTATTAATTATTGTAGTAGGATCATTGCAGAAGTCAAATGATATCACTTAAGATTGGAAGTGGTACAATGAGTCTTGAATTTTATCTCTTCTTATACTTAGAGTCATATAGGTATCTTAAAATCACTTGAATTAAGATCAATATTTAAAAAAAAAAATTGGTAACATGCAACTCATTCATCAAATCATTTGTTTGAGTCATGAGGAACCTATTCTTAATAATTATATAACTAAGTGTTCTATAATCAATATAAAGGCAGCGAGAATCATCTTTTTTCATCCTAAGAAAATAAGGTAGCGAGAATCATCTTTTTTCATCCTAAGAAAATAAGGGTGGCGTAAGGGCTCTTAATGGGAGTTATAATCCTAGTTTCAAAAAGTTCTTCCATGAGATTTTCATGGTTAAACTTCTGAAAATGACCATGTTGACAATGATGAACCACTGCGAGACCTTAGTAGAGTCCAACTTAGTAACATGTTATGTTTCCTTAACTTGTGAATGTTTTGTCAGAATTTCCTAGAATACAACTTTATACTTCTATAATAAAATAGAGAGGCATGGAGCGTAACTTTGTTGATAAGGAGTTTTCTTTACAAAGTAGAAACAAGCCACAAAACCAAAGTGTTCCTTCTTATGAGTTTAGAGTCATGCTTTCAGTCCACAATCTAGATACTTTTAGGTGTCATTCTTTTTAGAATGATGCCACTAGCATGTTGATGAAGGAAAGGAATCTCGATTAGTGGTTAGTGGAGTAGGTCTCCATGCAAATAAGTCATTGAAGACCCAAAACAACATATACTCCTGCAACGTTTGTATCAAAGAATTTATCCTTGAGGCTATAGTCATACACGTTAAGTTTCATCTCACGTGTCATGCTTTCACATTTAATACCTTCATGACATGGGATTTTGATGGGAAAATATGCAAAAGTATCATTACAAAGAAAACATGGTTTAGCAGATATTTTAGTGGAAACCCTTCTCCCTTTCTTGCATAAAAAGTTTTAACAAAAAAATGTTATTCAGTGTGACCTAAGTGTATAAGCACACTGGTGCACAACATGAAACAATGACTTAGTGTGTGAAAATGATAAGTACACCATAGTTAGGGTAAAATTAAAAAAATACACATGTCAATTTTTCATTGTCACTATCCTCTAGTGAGTTCCTCTCCTTCAAGCATTGGTGCTTATTTTCACAGTCCACTTACCCCAACATATGGTGCTTATGGATTTCAAATTTTGGTTCCCATTCTCAACCCATAATGAATTGAAATTCTCGATTAGATTTTTTTTTTTGGTAACTTCCATAGAAAATTTATTTTAAGATACAAAAAATAGTACGAGCACAAGAAAGTCACGATGTTTGAGAGCCCACTATGGCTTCACACGAATCCAAAACATCAAACTAGTGACCTTTGACAACCTACCCATGCATGGGATAAACAACAAGCTTTCTAGTATGAACTGTCCATGCACGAGCTTTCAAAAAACTTGCTAATATAGTCTATGTCTGAATACATAAGAAAAATATGCAGCCTTAGGTAGTGGCTACATATTGCAATTGAACCATAAACAAAGACAACTAGCTTCTCCTATATACAGAGTATTATGTAAGCTAACAACAACATGATTAATTAAGGAAATGAAAACCATGGAATTACTTGGGGTTGCAGATTGTATCTACATCTTCAGGATTCTCCTCAAGAATTGGGCACCGATAATCTTCGGAATTGGAAGGGTGATCAAGAGCTTCCTTTATAGGCATACCCTCCGTTTTTATGAAGGAGGAGAGATCCATAGGGCTCTTACACTCCACATGCTTCCTTTTGTGTCCACTTGTGGAAGCTATATAAGTTTTATCACGAACCAAAAAAGGATCCTTGCTTAATTGGGTGCTATGGTGCTCCAGTAGTTTGGAGACCTGAGAAGGACTTGGTGAGGAAGAGGAGTGAAGAGTCGGAGCGAGAGAGGGGGAAGGGGGAGGATTATTCTCCTGGGAAATTTCCTGAGTTTGCATGAATACCTGAGCAATCATATTTTTGACTAACTAGTAATGTCTACGTCGAACCCTGTCTCTCTGACTAACCAATTGTTGCACCACCATTTCCTCCTCCCAATCATCCAACGTATTTCTCAAATGATCATGGATGGGACTATCATAACCACCATCGATGGAGCCTTTGCTCCCCCCACTGCCAGAACTTCCTCAACCTCTGTTTCCACAATGAGGGGTGGCATGAAGCTGCTTGGACATAATTGTTACCTCTCTTCTTGAGTGCCGGAGAAAAGGAGGAGAAATACTAACCCAAAGAGCATGCGAGTCTAAGAAGGAAAGAAGGCCAGAGCTAAAGAATTTGTGCGATTAATAAGGAAGACCCCCACCAAAATGTTAAGCGGAAACTCTGGAAGAATTCCAACCACTAAACACTGTAATCCAGAAACTTTCCCTGGTAAAAAGTATTTGCTTAGCTTCCTAAGAGGCCATAAAATCATTGTGAAGAGGCATGATTACCCTGGTACCATAGATGACTCTACTTAGAGTTCAAAAGCCCAACCTCATTAGTGGTTCAAGCTTCGTTTGTTGGAGTGTATTAATTTTTATGGAACAAAGCTAGGAGCGTTCTACGTGGTGGATGGTGGTGAGCTTTGTATTCACCTCCCTAAATGACAGAAGATCGCTTAAAGCACTCACATCCAGGGAAATGCTCAACTAGATTTATAAAAAGAACCTCCATAACATTGTTTACATTTCTAGAACCATACCTCATCCCGCAAGAGAGAAAACCAAATAATTTTCTTTATTATATCTTACTTTACATCTCTATGTTTTTTTTTTCTTTTATTGTAAATTTTTTATATTCATTTTTAAAAATGTTAACTATGCAACTATACATTGTTTTTGCACACTAATATTTCATATGACCATCAACGATATGGATAAGTAAGCGCCACTAACATACATCTACTCAAATAAAACACATGATGACATATGTAGAATCACAAGGCATATTCAATTTGATTTGACATGTACACATCTCGACGTGTTGGAGTCAATGTGGTATGCTTTAAACTTCCCTCAATGAATACCAACAATCTAACTTACTTTTGAAGTTGGACAATCTTAAGCAACTGTGGAATTTGTGATGCTTTCTAGCATACTTGATGCCCTATCATCAATGCAGATATAATGCATAGAATTTTGCGGTGGAATGTTGTGTTTGTACATACACCATCCTCAAGGTATCTACAAATCATGAAAGTGTTGGATACATTAAGGGTTGGACAACCTACATTAGCCAGTGCCTTTAGGTTCATTTGATGTATCATTTATAATTTAACTATACTGCATTGAATCACTAGCATGCGGCAATTTGTGTTGTGTTGGTGGATGAACCATTTAGGAGGCATCAAATCCACTTTAATACATTCCTATATCTAAATGAACACTTCTTTTTTTTCAACACGGAAAAAAAACTATACTTTTAAATGATAAAGTATATGTACATCTAGACAAAGATAGCAAAAAAGTGGCAAGATCAAACCAAGATCTGAACCAAAACAACAACAAGAGACAAAAACAAGATGAACCAAGAGACCCCCAAAACTACCATGGGGATACCTAGATAACCAGAATCCCAACAAAAAAACTAAAGAAAAGAGACCGAAAGTAGATACCAAGGCCAAAAATAGAGCAGGCCGAAGCATCTCAAAAGATGCACAGTTTGTCCGAGGATAACAAGGAACCCAAATTCCATAATTCAAAGCAAATAAACCCCTATGGGTCCCCAAAACTCCTACGTGAAAGGATATCAACATCTTCATTGAATTCCCAGAAGGTGTGAAAGATAGAAATCTAGGCCGACCGCCTAAGAAGAGAGTGTGTATCATCCAACCAAGTTTGAATATGTAAAACATGAATGTTACATTTCCCATTATCCCAATCAATGATGACGCGAGAGTCGCCAACAATCTGAGCAAGAACAATATTCTTTTTTGTAATGAAGAAAAGGACCATCCATAGGACCAAGAGTTCTCCTTTTGTATTTGTGCATCCACCATAATTCATCCACAATTTGTAAAAACCAAAACTTTCTAAAAAGAGGATTGCTCCTACACCACATAACTAGCCTTTTATCTAGGCGTCCCCATCAAAATTAGCCCACACACCATCTATGAAAACTATAGGGGACCTGGGGGATTTAACAATGAGATACACAGGGTCTAAAGGATCACCCTTATAATAAAAAAACAAGGCAGGATCTTGCTGACAACCGATTCTATGGGAGGATTTTTGTTTTAAAAAATGATAATGTTTCTCATCTTCCATACCTCCCACAAAAAGAAACATACCAACTCCCCCCAATTGGAAGCAAAACAAAACCATCTATGCAAGCAATCTGAGAAGGAAAGATCAGGCCAATGGAAGTGAATCCAGTGAAAAGCACACACCTGTGACCAAATCCATAGCATAGGACAATACATGAATAAGTGTTTGATAGATTCTGAATTGTTGCAGCATAATGAACATAAGTTAGGGCCTTGAAACCCCCGCTTTTGGAGATTGTTCCATAATAAGATTTTGTCTTCAAGTGATAACCATGTAAAAATCCTAACTTTTGGAGGAACAAACCAATTCCAACATTTAAGATGCCACCGTTGAGGAACCACTGAAACATCAACAAGGATGGTATCGTAGGCCAATTTAGTAGACATTGAACTCAATTTAGTATTATAGGACTAGCGAATGGAGTCGCCCTCATTCCTTAACTTAATGTTTCCTCTATGCAAACCCATGATGTAGTTGGACCATTTTCTCGCCAATGAACCATTAAAGTTCCAGAAGAGAGGCATTTATCCATTTAATGGTTAACAAGATACCCTAAAACTTAATGCATATGTGATTTAGTGATACATACCCCTTCATCCTTAAGAAAAATAATAATTCAGGAGATACCTTAAAATCATAGGGATCACCAATAATAGGATCTCCCCCCAAAACAATAGACCACCCATTTCCAAGGACTCAATCCAACCAATCTGCCATGACTAGAAAATAGGATATTAGACCAGCCCAAATGTTTGATACACCTTTTGTATTCTTCCTTTTTGATTGAATCCACTGCACAATAGACTGTTTTTTCAAATATTTGTCTTTGATAACATTGCTCCAAAGATTATCCATAAATAGAGCCTGCCACAAAAAAATTTCCAGCACAGCTTTGGAAAAGAAGAAAATATTTTTTAAAGACCAAGCGCCCAACCTCTTTAGTTTTGTAAGAGTTTCCCATTGAGCCAAGAGGAATTTATGTATGATGCCATCCCCAACCCAAATAAAATTGAAAATTTTCCTTCGGATAGAATGTAGGATTGATTTTGGAATTTTACATAGAGAAATCCAGTAAATGTATAAATTGTCCAAGACTGATTTCTAGAGTGAGGTGACTCCCTAGGGAGAGCCATCTCCAGCACCAATTGGAAATCTGTGTTTCAATCTTGCCAAGAGCCAATTCCAATCTTTTATATAGTAACCATTGGTTTTAGGAAATAACCGAGATACTTTGTTCCTTCTATAATCTTCTTTGTTTTCAAAGGAAATATTTATGTTGTTTCTACTAGATGATCTTGTTGAATATTTTTTTAAGAAAATAGATTTTTCCTCGTTTACCATCATACCAATAGTATTGCAAAATAGCGTGAAAGATGAGTTGTGGGCATGCCATTCAGCCAGATGACCGCAACCACATATCATAGAATCGTCCATGAATAAGAGATGCATAATAGAAAAACAAGGAGAGATTTTAACCCCTTTTGTCTTCTGGTCAATTTTATCTTTTGTTATTAATCTGCTGAGACCTTCCATAATTATGAGAAACACTAAAGGGGAGAGGAGAAAACCTTACATGATTCCCCTACATCCTTGAAAAAAGTCCATTGGGAAACCATTCATTAATACTGCATAATTTAGTGAGGAAACACATCCCATTTGTAATGTCCCCTTATTGGAATTTTATTAAAATGCCCAATTTTCCAATTTTTTCACAATTTTGGCTCTTGACTAGTTTTGATGTCTAGACCTCCAAATTGACCCAAATTATTCCAAATTTTCTCTGAAGGTACATGACTGATAATATAAATTAAATATGATGTTCATGTATGTTTTTTGACCTCCCAATTACTTATGTAAACTTGTTTAATGTTTTGTTGAAAGTAGGATTCTCTACTAGCAAATTGGGGCTCCAATTCCCCCTGGGTAATTGTCGAAAATGGCTTCACAAACGATCCCAAAGTTACTTGAATTTATGAATAGAGGCTGGGTATGTGTAAGGTAACTTTTCAAAGTCTAATATGCATCATGGTTCATTTTATATATGCTTTTATGACTCTTTCCAAAACAACTCCCAAGTCACAATTTCGACCCTTGGGGAAAATGCACCAAATCTTCTCCCAATGCAATAAAAAAGAGTAAATGGATTCCAATGATTATGTACTGAACATGAGACTTGAAATACACATTAATTAAATTCCATCCATCATACATTTATCAGAGATAAATTCTTCCATTCGAAATAATAAGTGTTACCATGGCATATATCAAAATAGAGTGGAAATGGTCATTGTTTGCTCATCAAAAGTCATTTTTACATACAAATCTTGGGATTTTCGACTTGAAATTTTTTGAGAATGAACAAAAGAGAATATTGAACTGCTTACAATCATAAATGGACAATTAAAGGCTCTCCCAATTCGAAATGATCAGCATTACAATGGTTCAGAACAAGATAGTGGGAAAATGACACTATTTCTTCATTGTTCAACATTTTTACATGAATTATTTTGGGTATTTCGACCTGAGAGTATTATGAATGTGAAATACAGAGAATATACATCAGAACATAATATAATGGGCATTATAATCTTCCCCAAATATATCAATAGCTCACCCAAAGCGCAATCCCTCCATTGGCATAAAAATTGGTGTGAAAACTGGAAATAGTTGAGAGAGAGTGCTGCAATAGAAGAATCCACATGATTTGCTATAGCTTAAACCTAAAAATAAGACTCCATTACATCTCCATGAAATACTTGAGTGGCCTTTCCAAACACCAACTAGGATGAGAATCTTTCACCCTTGAAATTGGCTTAAGCAAGAAAACTAGTCATCCACTAGCTCTCACAATTCACAAATGAGAAAAAGCTTCTTCTCATGGCTGATCCCTATATTTTATAAAAATTATTAGTCTTATAAGGTTCCAAATCCATCCATAAACCAAATCCAAGTCAAATTGGTGTGGCTTCTCATGCTATGCCATGTGGCCTCTCTCTTCACCTTTCCTCTTCTCCCAAATTTGAGTAGGAGCCTCTTGGCCTTCTCCAACTCCCAAATTCGACCTCTAAGATGCTCTATTCAGTATTGACATGTTAGTATGTCAGTATGTCATCCTTCAGATCTGAATTGTGTCATAACTGTCATAGAATCTCCATCATTGGTGTCATAAATGTAAGGGGAATCTAGCCAAGTGTCCATGAAACTCCCAATTGGCTCTTCCTCTCCCATGTAAGTTACAATTCATCCCAAATTCTACCTATGAAGAATATGGACAAGTATATTAACCTTATAATCCATCCAAAACATTAGGCCTCCCATATATTCGAATTTGCAAGAGAAAGATACCATTTAACATAGGAATTCTAGCTAGTGTGGGCCCCATAGTCTCCATGTGTCTTTATGCTCCATAGCCATTTCATTTTTCTCTTGTGTTTATTTAATAATATACATTATTAAATATTTATCCTCTTCTAATGTTTAAACATCATTTATTATCCCCCTTATTCCAAATCTCAAAGCTTCCACCCCCAAGCTACAAAACTAGTGATTTTCCACCTTGGCAATTATTTGACTTTTAGCATCCCTTTGAAAAATTTCATGAATATCGAGAATGTGATTGGGCCATTGTGACCCAATGTAAAATTTGGGACATTACAAATCCTCCCTTCCCAATATTTCTTGTCCTCAAGCAATTTCAAACATGGTTGTTGAAGAACCTGCTTTCTGTATGATTCTTTGAAGCTGCCACTGAGCTACCCACTTTGAGTCTTTGAGATTCCATGAAGATTTTAGAGAGGAAAAACCATGCTTGCTGCTGCACTACTCTGATTAACATCAACTTATTAATTGGGGAATCCATCTCCCATACTGCTTGTTTCCCAAATAATTTGAAGTCAATGGGACTAAAAGCTATCCCAGGGTCCCATTGCTTGCATTGCACTCCAACAATTAAGAGTGCTCTCCAACCCATACCATTTGGAAAGATAATTACTGGATACCATTTTCTTGTATGCATTCTTCCAAACATCATGAGTGCATAATATATATCATCAAAGTATATAACAACATAATAAGAATGTACATCAAGGAGGTGCCTCACCAAGAAATCATGAAAGTGATTATACCTCCGAGTGAGTAGACTACCATTTGCCAAGTACATACATGCTTCAAGTGACCAATCAAATCTTCTCCAATGACATAGGTGAGGATCCCATGTCCTAAAATTCTGCTCCAAAAAGAAGTGATATGCATCAAAATATTTAGCCATGTATTCTTTCATCCAAGAAGTGAATGAAGAATCTCCACTCAAATTTGAACCAAATAAGCAACATAAACAAGGAGACTTCAAATGACTCAAAGAAGTCTTACCCATACATCCATGAATGAGTGAATCATAAAGATATAACAATGTATGTGGTTGGTAACAAAAATGTTCTCCTATCGTAAGTCTATTCAGCCTAGTGTTGGATGAAGTTCCTCCAACATCAAATGAACCAAGTGTTGAGCAAGAAAAACCATGAGTCTTCAAGTGACTCAAATGCATATCATAGGTGCATCCATGTAGATGTACATCATCATAAAGTAACAAGGAATGATGCTGCAAATTTGAATAATAATGTGCTCCAAATGATATGTAATGTGCATCAATATAATCAGCCATGTGTTCTTTCATCCAATAAGTGAATGGAGAACCTCCACCAAAATCTAAACAAAATAAGGAGCAAGGAAAACATGAAGACTTCAAGTGGCTCAAAGAAGTCTCATCAATACACTCATGAATATGTATATCATCATGTAACATCAGAGGATGTTTCTTCCAATAATAATTTTCTTCAATCATATAACTCTTCACCCAAGTGTGGGATGAAGTTCCTCCAACTTCAAATAGACTAGGAAAGGAGCAAGGAAAATCACGAGTATCCAAGTGACTCAAGTGAACATCATAGGTGCACCCATATAGATGTGTATAATCATAATGTAAACAAGGATGCTGCTGCAAATGTAAATAATATGGTTCTCTAATAATTCCATCATCAAAAGGAGAAATAGAATGTCCATGCTCTTCATGTGGCACCATAAAAAATAAACCTTTCACCCATACTTCATTAGGATGACTGCTGCAAAATTTGGAAGTGTAGGATGTAGGAAAAAGAACCAACTCACCCAAATTATTAGTAAGTGAAAAGTTGTCATAATGTGAAGGATCCATAGGGGTAGGATTATGCAGCTCCTTCAAGAGTGTGAAACCTTTGTCATAGATTGGTTCTAATGTAGAGGAATCATGCTCTTCTTTAAAAATTTCACACCCTTCATCAAGAGACAATTCAAGTTCCTCTTCCACCACATCAAGTACATTCAAATTTCCAATTTTCTCATGATCCACCATGTCATGAGAATCCTCCAAACAATATACCATTTGACAATCTGAAACATAGGAGGAAAAACAAGTGTCTTGCAACTTTTCAAGAAGTTGCTCATTTTGAATTGTGAGCTTATGAATAACTTCATTATTATTCAAGTAGGATTCATGTAACCATTCACTAAGCTCAATGAAATTTTTTCTATAAAAAAGAAAAGACATGAAATTACCTTTGATGTTGCACATTGCTCTTTGAATCTTCTCCATTTCTTCAAGGAATGATGGCTCCTCCAAGGAAGTAGCTCTCCAACAAGAATTTGATACCAATGCTTGAGTGTCATGGAGTATTCTAAGGGCCTCTTGGATATTCTTTTCATTCATATTTAAGGACCCTTAAAGGAAATGAGGGTCCTGCAAATGAACCTCCTCATCATCTTCCTTCTTGCTTGGACCAACTTCATGAAGCTCAAGTGGTGATGGGGAAGTTGATATTGTTTCTTCTTCAACTGCTACAAGGTCTTCTTTTTCATGTTTAATGGAATTTTGGCTTGCAGAAACATTTTGAAATCTGATATCTATGTCACCAACATAGAGTTGTGAGCACCCATCAGTAGGTACTCCTTCATAGTTCAAGCATCCATCCGTAGACGCTCTTTGTTTAATTTCCAAGGTAGCATGTGTCTCAAAATGATCTTCAGTATTTTCAATAAAAACTTCTTCATAATCATGTGATGTCTATTCATATTTTTGAGAGTCACTTGGGAGTGAATTTTAGTCATTTTCATGTACTACTTCTTCTACTCCACCTATTTCAGAACTAGGTGGTTCATGGGTCTCCTCCTTTTGCTCCTTTAAACAAGCTGATGCATTTTTCTCCTTGGTTTTCTTAAATTCAATATATTTTCTCCAACTTTGGATAGCCAAAAAATTCGAATCATTTCATAATATTATTGGTCATGTCTTCAAATATAGGTTCCATGCTTTTTATTATCTCCTCACCATCATATGAGGTTCCTCTTTTATCCCTAGTCATTGTTTCCTCTTCAACAAAAGCACTTTTGGTTTCAATATATAATGGTGGTCCCTGAATTATTTTCCTCATAAATATCAGACCAAATCAGGTGCCAATATCATGCTCTGATACCACTGTAATGCCCCCTTTTGGAATTTTATTAAAATGCCCAATTTTCCAATTTTTTTCACAATTTTGGCTCTTGACTAGTTTTGATGTCTAGACCTCCAAATTGACCCAAATGCTTCCAAATTTTATCTGAAGGTACATGAATGATAATATAACTTAAATATTATGTTCATGTATGTTTTTTAACCTCCCAATTACTTCTTTAAACTTGTTTAATGTTCTGTTCAAAGCAGGAGTCTCTACTAGCAAATTGGGGCTCCAATTCCCCCTCGGTAATTGTCAGAAATGGCTTCACAAACTATCCCAAAGTCACTTGAATTTATGAACAGAGGTGGGGCATGTGTAAGGGACATTTTCAAAGTCTCATATGCATCATGGTTCAGTTTATACAGGTTTTTATGACTCTTTCCAAAACAACTCCCAAGTCACAATTTCGACCCTTGGGGAAAATGCACCAAATCTTCTCCCAATGCAATAAAAATGAGTAAAATGGCTTCCAATGCTTACATAATAAACATGATAATTTAAATAAACATTAATTAAAGTCCATACATCATACATTTATCGGAGATAAATTCCTCCATTCGAAATAATAAGCATTACCATGGCATATATCAAAATAGAGTGGAAATGGTCATTGTTTGCTCATCAAAAGTAATTTTGACATACAAATATTGGGAATTTCGACTTGAAACTTTATGAGAATGAATAAAAGATAATATTGAACTGCTTACAATCATAAATGGACAATTAAAGTATCTACCAATTCGAAATCATCAGCATTACAATGGTTCACAACAAGATAGTGGGGAAATGACACTATTTCTTCATTTTTTTTAATTTTTTCAATGTGGTTCACGCGCCAGCTTGACCGACGGGCTACATCCATGGAATAATTTCAAGAGGGCCCACCCGAAGGGGCCTCACTCTCGGCACACTTCATGCCTAACCCCAAGAGCGTCGAGGAGAATGGATCCCGCGACCTCACTTGCCGGGAGGCCTAACTACGGTTGCTCGACCGCTTGAGCTAACTCTTGGGGCTTACACTATTTCTTCATTGTTCAACATTTTTACATGAATTCTTTTGGGTATTTCGACATGAGAATATTATGAAAATGAAATATAGAGCACATAAATCAGAACATAATATAATTGGCATTATAATCTTCCCCAAATAGATCAATAGCTCTCCCAAAGCGCAATCCCTCCATTGGCATGAATATGGTGTGAAAACTGGAAATAGTTGAGAGAGAGTGCTGCAATAGAATAATCCACAATATTTCCTGTAGTTTACACCTAAAAATAATACTCCATTAAATCTCCATGAAATACCTGAGTGGCCTTTCCAAACACCAACTAGGATGGGAATCTTTCACCCTCAAAATTGGCTTAAGCAAGAAAACTAGTCATCCACTAGCTCTCACAATTCACAAACGAGAAAAAGCTTCTTCTCATGGATGATACCTGTATTTTATAAAAATTATTAGTCTTATAAGGTTCCAAATCCATCCATAAACCAAATCCAAGTCTAATTGGTGTGGCTTCTCATGCTCTGCCATGTGGCCTCTCTCTTCACCTTCCCTATTCTCCCAAATTTGAGTAGGAGCCTCTTGGCCTTCTCCAACTCCCAAATTCTACCTATAAGATGCTCTATTTAGTCCTAACATGTCAATATGTTAGTATTTCAGCTTTCATATCTGACTTGTGTCATAACTGTCATATAATCTCCATCATTGGTGTCATAAATTTCATAAATGTAAGGGGAATCCAACCAAGTGTCCATGAAACTCCCATTTGGCTCTTCCTCTCCCATGTAAGTTACAATTCATCCCAAATTCGACCTATGAAGTATATGGATAAGTATATTAACCTTATAATCCATCCAAAACATTAGGCTTCCCATATATTCGAATTTGCAAGAGAAAGACACCATTTAACATAGGAATTCTAGCTAGTGTGGGCCCCATAGTCTCCATGTGTCTTCATGCTCCATAGCCATTTCATTTTTCTCTTGTGTTGATTTAATAAGTTACATTATTAAATATTTATCCTCTTCTAATGTTTAAACATCATTTATTATCCCCTTTATTCCAAATCTCAAAGCTTCCACCCCCAAGCTACGAAACTAGTGATTTTCCACCTTGGCAATTATTTGACTTTTAGCATCCCTTTGACAACTTTCATGAATATGGAGAATGTGATTTGGCCATTGTGACCCAATGTAAAATTTGGGACATTACAAATCCTCCCTTCCTAATATTGCTTGTCCTCAAGCAATTTCAAACATGGTTGTTGAAGAACCTGCTTTTTGTATGATTCTTTGAAGCTGCCACTGAGCTACCCACTTTAAGTCTTTGAGATTCCATGAAGATTTCAGAGAGGAACCACCATACTTGCTGCTGCACTACTTTGATTAAAATCAACTTATTAATTTGGGAATCCATATCCCATACTGCTTGTTTCCCAAATAATTTGAATTCAATGGGACTAAAAACTATCCCAGGGTCCCATTTCTTGCATTGCACTCCAACAATTAAGAGTGCTCTCCAACCCATACCATTTGGAATGATAATTCATGGATCCCATTTTCTTGTATGCATTCTTCCAAACATCATGAGTGCATAATATATATCATCAAAGTATATAACAACATAATAAGAATGTACATCAAGGAGGTGCCTCACCAAGAAATCATGAAAGTGCTTCTACCTCCGAGTGAGTAGACTAGCATTTTCCAAGTACATACATGCTTCAAGTGACCAATCAAATATTCTCCAATGACATAGGTGAGGATCCCATGTCCTATAATTCTGCTCCAAAAAGAAGTGATATGCATCAAAATATGCAGCCATGTATTCTTTCATCCAAGAAGTGAATGAAGAATCTCCACTCAAATTTGAACCAAATAGTGAGCAACAGAAACAAGGATACTTCAATTGACTCAAATAAGTCTTACCCATACATCCATGAATGAGTGAATCATAAAGATATAACAATGTATGTGGCTGGTAACAAAAATGTTCTCCTATCATAAGTCTATTCACCCTAGTGTTGGATGAAGTTCCTCCAACATCAAATGAACCAAGTGTTGAGCAAGAAAAACCATGAGTCTTCAAGTGACTCAAATGCATAGCATAAGTGCATCCAGGCAGATGTGCATCATCAAAAAGTAACAAGGAATGCTACTGCAAATTTGAATAAGAATGTACTCCAAATGATATGTAATGTGCATCAATATAATAATCCATGTGTTCTTTCATCCAATAAGTGAATGGAGAACCTCCACCAAAATCTGAACAAAATAAGGAGCAAGGAAAACATGAAGACTTCAAGTGGCTCAAAGAAGTCTCATCAATACACTCATGAATATGTATATCATCATGTAACATCAGAGGATGTTTCTGCCAATAATATTTTTCTTCAATCATATAACTCTTCACCCAAGTGTGGGATGAAGTTCCTCCAACTTCAAATAGACTAGGAAAGGAGCAAGGAAAATCATGAGTCTCCAAGTGACTCAAGTGAACATCATAGGTGCACCCATGTAGATGTGTATACTAATAATGTAAACAAGGATTTGATACAAGTGTAAATAATATGGTTCTCTAATAATTCCATCATCAAAAGGAGAAATAGAATGTCCATGCTCTTCATGTGGCACCATAAAAAATAAACCTTTCACCCATACTTCATTAGGATGACTGCAGCAAAATTTAGAAGTGTAGGATGTAGGAGAAAGAACCAACTCACCCAAATGATCAGTAAGTGCAAAGTTGTCATAATGTGAAGGATCCATAGGGGTAGGATTATGCAGCTCCTTCAAGAGTGTGAAACCTTTGTCATAGATTGGTTCTAATGTAGAGGAATCATGCTCTTCTTTAAAAATTGCATACCCTTCATCAAGAGACAATTCAAGTTCCTCTTCCACCACATCAAGTGTTTGGATCTCTTCAAGTTCATATTCAAACACATCAAGTACATTTAAATTTCCAATTTTCTCATGATCCACCATGTCATGAGAATCCTCCAAACAATCTACCTTTTGACAATCTGAAACATAGGAGGAAAAACAAGTGTCTTGCAACTTTTCAAGAAGTTTCTCATTTTGAATTGTGAGCTCATGAATAACTTCATTATTATTCAAGTAGGATTCATGTAACCATTCACTAAGCTCAATGACATTTTTTCTATCAAAAATCAAAGACATGAAATTACCTTTGATGTTGCACATTGCTCTTTGAATCTTCTCCACGTCTTCAAGGAATGATGGCTCCTCCAAGGAAGTAGCTCTCCAATAAGAATTTGATACCAATGCTTGAGTGTCATGGAGTATTATAAGGGCCTCTTGAATATTCTTTTCATTCATCTTTAAGGACCCTTCAAGAAAATGAGGCTCCTGCAAATGAACCTCCTCATCTTCTTCCTTCTTGCTTGGACCAACTTCATGAAGCTCAAGTGGTGATGGGGAAGTTGATCTTGTTTCTTCTTCAACTGCTACAAGGTATTAATTTTCATTTTTAATGGAATTTTGGCTTGCAGCAACATTTTGATATTTGATCTCTATGTCACCAACATAGAGTTGTGAGCTCCCATCAGTAGGTACTCCTTCATAGTTCAAGCATCCATCCGTAGATGCTCTTTGTTTCATTTCTAAGGTAGCATGTGTCTCAAAATGATCTTCAGTATTTTCAATAAAAAATTATTCATACTCATGTGATGTCTCTTCATATTTTTCAGAGTCACTTGGGAGTGAATTTTAGTCATCTCATGTACTACTTCTTCTACTCCACCTATTTCAGAACTAGGTGGTTCATGGGTCTCCTCCTTTTCCTCCTTCAAACAAGCTGATGCATTTTTCTCCTTGGTTTTCTTAAATTCAATATATGTTCTCCAAATTTGGATATCCAAAAATTTGAATCCAATATTATTGGTCATTTCTTCAAAGATAGGTTCCATGCTTTTTATTATCTCCTCACCATTATATGAGGTTCCTCTTTTATCCCTAGTCATTGTTTCCTTTTCAACAAAAGCACTTTTGGTTTCAATATATAATGGTGGTCCCTGAATTCTTGTCCTCATAAATATCAAACCACATCAGGTGCCAAGATCATGCTCTGATACCACTGTAATGTCCCCTTTTTGGAATTTTATTAAAATGCCCAATTTTCCAATTTTTTTCACAATTTTGGCTCTTGACTAGTTTTGATGTCTAGACCTCCAAATTGACCCAAATGCTTCCAAATTTTCTATGAAGGTACATGAATGGTAATATAAATTAAATATTATGTTCATGTATGTTTTTTGACCTCCCAATTACTTCTGTAAACTTGTTTAATGTTCTGTTCAAAGCAGGAGTCTCTACTAGCAAATTGGGGCTCCAATTCCCCCTCGGTAATTGTCAGAAATGGCTTCACAAACGATCCCAAAGTCACTTGAATTTCTGAAAATAGGATGGGTATGTGTAAGGGACCTTTTCAAAGTCTCATATGCATCATGGTTCAGTTTATACATGCTTTTATGATTCTTTCCAAAACAACTCCCAAGTCACAATTTCGACCCTTGGGAAAAATGCACCAAATCTTCTCCCAATGCAATAAAAATGAGTAAAATGGCTTCCAATGCTTACGTAATGAAAATGAGACTTGAAATACACATTAAATAAAGTCCATACATCATACATTTATCAGAGATAAATTCCTCCATTCGAAATAATAAGCATTACCATGGCATATATCAAAATAGAGTGGAAATGCTCATTGTTTGCTCATCAAAAGTCATTTTGACACACAACCCTTAGGAATTCCGACTTGAAACTTTATGAGAATTAATAATAGAGAATATTGAACTGATTAAAATCATAAATGGACAATTAAATCTTTCCCAATTCAAAATCATCAGCATTACAATGGTTCACAACAAGATAGTGGTGAAATGACACTATTTCTTCATTGTTCAACATTTTTACATGAATTCTTTTGGGTATTTCAACCTGAGAGCATTCTGAACATGAAATAAAGAGCATAAATCATAACATAATATAATGGAAATTATAATATTTCCCAAATAGATCAATAGCTCACCCAAAGTGCAATCCCTCCATTGGCATGAATATGGTGTGAAAACTGGAAATAGTTGAGAGAGAGTGCTACGATAGAAGAATCCACATGATTTCCTGTAAATTACACCTGAAAATAAGAATCCATTAAATCTCCATGAAATACCCGAGTGGCCTTTCCAAACACCAACTAGGATGGGAATCTTTCACCCTCGAAATTGGCTTAAGCAAGAAAACTAGTCATCCACTAGCTCTCACAATTCACAAATGACAATTTCACAAATGAGAAAAAGATTATTCTCATGGCTGATCCCTGTATTTTATAAACATTATTAGTCTTATAAGGTTCCAAATCCATCCATAAAACAAAGCCAAGTCGAATTGGTGTGGCTTCTCATGCTATGCCATGTGGCCTCTCTCTTCACCTTCCCTCTTCTCCCAAACTTGAGTAGGAGCCTCTTAGCCTTCTCCAACTCCAAAATTCAACCTCTAAGATGCTCTATTCAGTCCTGACATGTCAATATGTCAGTATGTCAGCCTTTAGATCTGACTTGTGTCATAACTGTCATAGAATCTCCATCATTGGTGTCATAAATGTAAGAGGAATCTAGCCAAGTGTTGATGAAACTCCCATTTGGCTCTTCCTCTCCCATGTAAGTTACAATTCATCCCAAATTCGACCTATGAAGTATATGGACAAGTATATTAACCTTATAATCCATCCAAAACATTAGGATTCCCATATATTCGAATTTGCAAGAGAAAGATACCATTTAACATAGGAATTCTAGCTAGTGTGGGCCCCATAGTTTCCATGTGTCTTCATGGTCCATAGACATTTCGTTTTTATCTTGTGTTTATTTAATAATATACATTATTAAATATTTATCCTCTTCTAATGTTTAAACATCATTTATTATCCCTTCATTTTATCCTATCTTTGTTATTCTTTTTGTGTGACAAAGATTATGAGAGGGTGAAGAGGAAGTGTAGTGGGTGTGCTATAGGTTGTATCCCTTCATTTTGTTGGACAATATAATAACAAAAGGATCAACAATTTTTGTGTGGAAATAGCCCATATTGGGTTAACCATGTTATATTGGTGTCTCTCTTGTAATGTATTAATGTGTTTTATATCTGCATCTTGTTTATTGATATTGCTCTGTGATCTTGTTTTTCTAGCATAAACCACTCGAAACGTTGGGATGTTTAAAAAACTATAACATAGTTCAATTCTATAAGTTCCAAACATTAATAAGGTAAATCCTCCTATGCATGAGGTTAACCTACAACATATTTCTAGTATCCAGGCCTCATGTATGGGGCTAAAGGATAAGCTCTTCTAGATACCACGCAACACCTCTCTAGTAGCCTCAATGATGATCAAATGGGATGTTGGGTGTCCAATGGATACTAGTGACTCGCTGAAACAATATTTTAGTCACAGAGTATGGCCTTAAATTACTTATGATTAGATAAGAGCTTGTCTTCCTTACTCGTAAGGAAATAAGCTAACAACCTAATACCTAGACGCATTTTGTAGGAGTGGAAGTTTTCCCCCATATGGACCACCAATGGATTATTTCAAGTGGCCAAGATTTGTCTTCACATTATGATATAGTTGTACATTGAGGGCTTGAGATTGTATCAATAGAAGCCAGGTCGACATCCTTGAGTATTGTAGGATTTTTCTTGTAAGAGATATGTTGGTTGTACACAAATTTATGGAAATTCAAATGCCTAATGAAGACTAGACTTTTTATGTGGCTCTTGCTTACAAATGGAGTCCCCTCCTAGGATTTTATGCAAAAGGAGAGCTGGAAAGGCCTTGGAAGATGTACACTTTGTAAGGTAAGTGGTGGGTAAGTGAAGAATGCATCACTCATTTTTTTATAGATTGTACCTTTTTTTTGTAAGCTGCATAGTTCTATTATACTATAAGGAAAAAATGTACAAAATTAACCCTGAACAAAGGAGGTCTCAAGAGGTGAAGCCACCACCCAAGCCTCTAAAAAATTGAGGGCCGTCTATGAAAACCAGAGATGAAATTGTTCATGACTGTAAAAATAGCTGAGTACCGAGTCTTAGACAACATGATAGACATAGACATAGTTACATGGTCCAAGACATAGACATACTTGACAACTATTGCAAAAAAAACTTGAAACGATAAGTGGTTTCTATAGATGATGAAAGCATTCTTCAGGACGGGGGATTTTCTTGAATGATGGGGCATGCCCATCGTTCTTCTTGCAAAGGGATGGACGTATTGGTAGCAGCCTTAGGATCAAGTTGCGGTGGTTGCTGTTGTTGTTCTGGCTTTTGGCCTATCATGTTCTTCAAACATTTGAAGAGTGACTCCACCATCGAAGAAATGGGAAAAGGCGGTTCCTATGGAGCTGTAATCTTGCAACCTGTCGCACTCCCACTGCCACCTCCCCCACAACCAACATGCACACCACCCCCTGTCGCACTTCCACTACCACCTCCTCCCAGACCGCCATGCCCTTCCATGCGAACGTATTATCCAGGGCCGTGAGCTGAGAGTCAATTTCAACCATTCTGGTTTTCATGGCGAGGACAGAGTCATGGGCATTGGACCAATTGCTGAGCATGTCCTCGACAAGATTGCATTACATATTTTTAACGAGCCAGTAATGATTTACCTGGCTTCCTCCCTGACCGAAAGCAGGCTTTTGGTTGAGGACCCTTGCCTCGCAGTCTTCAACAAGAATGTGGACATGTGGAGAGATATGGTTTTCATAGTCTGCAGTGACTTGTAGGTTGCAACCACGCTGAGCTTTACCCCTACCCAAGCTATCTCGACGTGAAATTCCTCTCTGTCTCGACATGATAACCAGGTTGAACCTCACCTTACTGAAACTTGCAGGCTGTGCATTGCAGAGAAACCCCAACCAAACAAAGGTGCCAGCTTGAGGTGGAGGCCAAACTTCCAAACGTTCAGAAAACCCAGAATTTCTTAGAGTTGAGCGTAACCCAGCAAGGATGGTGAAATAATTCTCCATGGTGCACATATCCTCTGTCTGCTCTTCCAAAGTATCCACACGCATTGAATAACCCTGCGAAACCATGAAACCTAGGAGGAGTACAGGGTGTCGCCAACCATCATCGCAGGTGCCGAAGAGACATGCAATTCATCCCCCATGCGCAAGGAGCTTCGAAGGATATGGGAGCTCATGATGTCCTGGTTGATGGACGTGTCGAGCACATGCTTCCCACCATGCGGTGGGTGCATAGGTTGAGGCGTGGCGCATCGATGAGCATCTGTGCTGTCACCCACATCGGGGATGGAGAGGCCAGATCTGGCCAGATGTCTGTATTTGAGCAGCACAGTGGCATCAAGGGGATCCTGCAACGTGCCTTCCAATGATCTTAAGGTCATACATACTTGATTGTTGAAGAGTCCCAACTCCGGAGTCCTTTAGAGGTGAGTTTGAAAATCCATCATACATGAGTGAGGAAGATAAATATCTAGATGCAGGGAAAAGTGGCTTGGCGACAATTGACAAAGAATCAGAGATCAATGGAGATAGGGCACCATTATGAGCATTGTGTTTCAAGTGTAGGAGATGTGCATTAGATAGATTAACTATCTCAATATCTTATGCTAAAGGATTCTTGGGTGTGTGTTGTTCATGAGGTGGGTCCTCTAGCTAAGTGCCATTGATGTTCGTATCAACCGCTACATAACCCCCATCATACATGTGCCATTTTCTCCTAGACAAAGGAATAGTGCAATCCTGGACTAAGTGTCCATAGATGTGACATCTGTTGCATTGAAAGGGTAAACCTGTATAATCCAAACCTTAGTGATGAGTGTGGCTGCCCTGTGAGATGAGGATTTTCTCTGAAATCCCCTCTCTTATGTGTAGGTGGACTAGAATTTTGGCTACCGCAATATTGCCAATAAATTCATAACTTTCATCGTAAAGAAGAAATTCCTTGAGTGACGTGTTGATAATGGAGAATATCTCAAGAGTCCATAAATTTGGAGGAAGTTCGGGCAGTTTGACCTAGGTTGGGTGGCTGTAAATCTTTTCACGACGCGCGTTGAAAGTTGGGATCCAACATTTACCTTTAAAAACAAGCTTGTCCCACATCTAGATACCTTCTAGAATTATGCAAATGTCCTCCGGAGACCTGAGTATAGTACCCAACCAGCCTTTCGCTAAGGAGAAACATTGAGGTGGATATCCAAGAAAGTTCTAGGTAGAGGCCACCCAATGAGGAAAAGTGGGTAGAGCCATATCGGTGTTGAAGTTGTTATATAGTATTGTTGTTTTCCTTTGTCATGTCTACTTCATTTTCTCTTAATATGTCATTCTTGCAGATGACTTGTTTGTTGGGTACTTTTTTGTATTATATATTATTTACTCTTAAATAAACCATTTTTTGCACTTCCATTTGTGTGTTTCATTCCCACTTATTTCTAGTCTTAATTGGTTCTAACAAAAATCTTATTGTTACTCGTGGAAATATTTTTTCCCAATAAAAATAAAAAATTTCAACACTTATTTAATAGAATATTTTTTCACAATTTACTATGAAGTGCTTTATACTTGTTGGCATACCCATTCCCCATATTTCACATTTAGAAAGAAATATTGAAACTATAATTATTATAAAGGAAAATTACACACACAAATATATATTTTATTTATACTTATGGTATGGCTTGTTATCAAACAACCACATATATTCCTTAATATTTAATATTGAAAACATGGACAAGGTAAAAAAGAAAAGAAAAAAGTCAACGCTCCTTAACGTTTGTGGTATTTCATTTTATTACTATCAAACAAGAGCTACATGGAGCTTAGTCCTTGCCTTTTAATTTAAAAAAAAATCAAATCTAACTTTCAAATTTGAATTATAAAAAATAAATCAATTAAACCATAATTGCAAATAATAATAGAGCAAGTTATTATACCTGCCTCAGCAGGTATATAGTAATCGGTTGCTAGTCAACCACCTTTGACCTTCTATTAGTTTGCTGCCACCAAAAAATCAAAATCAGTTTTCCAAAGTTAAACTTTACAGCTTGAAAAAAAATATTTTAAATTTTAATAAAAATATTTGAATTTGCTATTTTGTAAACTTCTGATTGGCCATCAGAAGTGATGTCATTCTTGGAGTTTGGTATCTGGTTTTCACTTGACACATGGCAATGATGACATTAGCATTTATTTTATTTTATTATTATGTTATTTATAATTCAAAGACTGAATTTGAACGTTCAGCTTACACCATGGTGGAATACAAATGGATGCAAGTTGGCCACGTTACAGAAACTGGATGCTGGAGACTGTATTTAAGAAGCGAGATGCGTGGCCATTTTTCACTATCTGTGTGATAGCTTGAAGAGAGGTTCAATCGAGATACGAAGAAGAATTTAATTATTGTAGTAATGGGAAAGTCAGAGATCGATATGGAACCCGGGCATGCAGATTGCACTGATAAGCCATTTGATTTGGCAGAGAATCTCAACTTTAATTACATAAAGTTGGGATACTCTGATCTACTATCTAGGGAATTAGTGTTCTGGTTACCCATGCTGGCAGCTGGTGCACTTGTATTTGTCATCGACCAACTCTATTTTTGGAGAACTAGTGATCATATGGCCACGATCGTATGGCTTCTCTGGTTAACTTGTGGTTTAGGGACCCTTTTTATTTACTATTTTCGTCTGTCAAAGCAAATCTACATGCTGGATCTGTCCTGTTACAAAGCACCTCAGGAATGGAGAGTTTCGTTCGATCATTTCATAGAACATGCTGTGATTTCACAGAAATTCACAGCAAAAAGTGTGGAGTTTCAGAAAAGTATTCTTGAAAGAGCTGCTGTGAGCGAATTTGTTGCTATTCCTCCGGCTCTGCATTACTTGCCCCCGAGGTTGACACATGAGACTTCTCGTCAAGAAGCAGAGATCGTCATGTTTGGCTGTGTTCAAGATCTGCTGGACAAAACTGGCATTGCTGTTAATGAAATTGGTATTCTTGTTGTGAATTGCAGTGTTTTTAACCCTATTCCATTGCTTTCGTCGATGATTGTTAATAAATTTGGGTTTTGTAGCGATATCAAGACTTATAATTTCGGCGGAATGGGATGCAGCGCTAACCTAATTTCGCTGGATCTGGCGGCGGGTTGCCTTCGTGCTGCCAACAGAGGCACTTATGCAATTGTTCTAAGCACAGAGAATATTATAGAAAATTGGTATTTTGGAAACTATGAACCGATGTTGGTTTCCAATATTTTGTTCAGAATGGGCTGCGGGGCTATGCTTCTGTCGAACAAAAGAAGCGATCGCCATCGTGCTAAATATATATTGCTTCATGTCGTTAGAACGCACAGAGCAGGCGTGAGCGACATGGCCTATCATGCTGCTTTTCAAGAAGAGGATCCAACTGGAACAGTCGGGGTGAATCTCATCAAACACATTATGGAAATTGCTACAGAGGCTCTCAAGGCAAACATGCGACAATTGGGTCCTTTGGTTCTTCCCTACTATGAACAGATTCTTTATCTTGCCAGCAAGTTCTTGGTCAGAAAGATCTTCGTGAAGGGTAAAGCAAAAAAATATGTGCCCGATTTTAAGCGAGCGTTTAATCATATGTTCATCCATTCCGGTGGCAAAGCAGTGATTCGTGCAGTGAAGAAAGGACTAAATCTGCCTCCTGAGACCGTAGAACCATCGAAAATGACTCTGTACAGATTTGGAAATACTTCTTCTTCGTCCACATGGTATCAATTCTAGTATTTGGAGTCCAAAGGTCGTATGAAAAAAGGCCAGAAGATCTGGTAGATTTGTCTCGGCAGTGGCTTCAAATGCAACAACGCAGTGTGGATCGTCAACAAAGACATTGCACCCCCTCGTGACAACGGGTGGTCTGACTGCATCTTTGATTATCCCGTGCAGATCCCTGAAATTCGACGCCTTTCATGACAAATTACAAGTTAGTTGTGCATCGACGTCATATCCATACTAGTAACTTTCGTGGCAAGTTGTTGTAATGGCCAATGGCCATATCCATATTAGTAATATTGTTGTGAAGTAGCGATTGCCAGTTCAATAACACATATAAACCAACGTTAATGTGATGTAATTATAGGTACAATGGTATCTCAGAATTTGTTGATTAGTCTGAAATTCTACACAGCCATGAAGCAAACTTCTATTTTTAAGAAATGGTGGCAAGTTGATATGTTTCGAATTATTGGGGGAACGGTGTTACTGAATTGCACCAACAACACTTAAGTAATTGTTTTATTTTAATATGTAGAGCAGCTTTACCTTTATTTTGACAACAA